>JAHWFP010011059.1:0-19163 GCA_023313725.1 Lithobius niger | reverse complement strand
AAGACATAAATCGCTGGAAATAATATTAAGGAAAATTGAAAATAAGCTAACAGCGAAAATCATACACTAAATCATACGACGAAACATAAGTGCATAAAGGTGGCTTATTGCTGAACTACGTTATTTCTAGTGTATGATTTTCGCTGTTGGCTGCTAAGTCCGTACATACACACTTGCCGTCCGAATAGGCTAGAATTATGTTTACAAAGTTGGATTTACAAAATTGGCTTGATAAATCTTTAAGCAAGTCCAGTGTTAGTGGAGATGCGTTTCCTGCTTTGCTTTAGGTTGAAAATTTGTTTTTCGATTTAGTAATATGACAGCATATTCGCAGCAGAGAGCATTATTGGTTATCCTCTATCATAATGTACGAAAGATAATCAAATATTCTAAAGCATCAAAAGGCAAAATGCGAAACTTCACAAGAAAATTATGTTCCTAAAGTTTCCTAACGATATTCTAAGAACAAAGAAAACTTGCTACAAACGTTTATACACATGTTCTGTCCGAATAGACTAGAACTATAAGCTAGCCACAGGGTAGTAAGGGTCTAATGCTTACCAGCCTCATACTGACAAAATTTTACACCTAGACCCTGACTGTCAAAGCTTGTCCGTGTTCCTTACAGGTTTTGATTTTTAGACCCTTACTCTTAGCATTTAACGTTCCGTTTTTTGTTTATTAATATATATATATATAGAGAGAGAGCACAGTCCATATTTTTTGAAAGGTTATTTTGTCATGAAGACATGGACAATCAATTATATATCCATATAATTTTGGCTTACCTTCCAAGAAATTACTAAATTGTGAGGGTTCGTTCCTTTTGCTTCAACCCTTTCTGGGTTTTTGTAAGGAACATCCGCTGGTGTTTCACAGATGTCGGATGGATCGCTTGGAGGGCTTGAACCACGCTTGTTCTGTGCTGTCACTCGAAGTCGGTATTTTGACCACTTTCGTAAGGATATCTAACAAAGGAGGGAAAAAACTTATTACAAGGCAGAATTAATTCCACAGCCCATCAGACAATGCAAAAATAAAAAAAATTGGTTTGATAGCCAAGTAATAAAAAAAAGTTCGTTATTCTGGATAACCAGAACAGTGTTACGAAAACATTTACGGCGTGCAGATTGTCAATTTGCGAAGTCCTGGCCTTCTTCCCCCCCCCCCCTCCCCCGGCTCCGACACACACAAAAAATAATACGACTCTTATACATGAACACGTAAATAGAGTCAAAACCGTGGAGACGAGACATCCAGGACCGCCAAACAAGACCATACTGAATAAGATCGCCTACTTTCTCACTTTATAAATGTTACTCGCAGGAGTGGCATAAAAGGGGGACCCAGTGGGTCCGACGCCGAAGTGTTTATCACAATACTAAACCATGTTTCACCCCTTGTCTCTTGCTACCCCACAGCAGCCAGTTCTCGAACGAGTGGATAATAATTTCTTTCGTAGATAACGATGTTAAAACTATGCTGTGTAGAATTTTAGCAGGGGTGGCGCCACAGGGGAGGCAGGGGGGGGGGGAGCCCCCCCCCCCGTCGGGGAAGCCTTGCCCCCCCCGTCGGGGAAGCCTTGCCCCCCCCTGTCGGGGAGTAACCGAGATTTTCGTCGGGGAACAGCCGGAATACGAAATCTACATGACAACATAAAATTCGTACAAATTTCGGGAAAAAAGGTCAAAATACAGTTGCCGTTTTGTTTGTCAGTAGTCCTACTGTTGCTACCTCATCATCTCCATAATAATCTACTCTAATTTTGTTTATTTAAATTCACCAGTTAATTTAATTTGTAAATAAAATATATTAAAAAAATAGAATTTTGGTCACAATTAGGTTTTTACGACCTCTCATGCTAAGGAATTTTTACGAAAAACATCCAAAATTTGCTTAACAACGTGGTGCAAACGTGTCTCGGGAAGCCGAAAATAGGCCCTCAAATAACGTAAAATGCGTCGGCTTCCGGCTTCCGGACCATGCTGGGGGAGCTTTCAGCGCTCCCCCAGACCCCCAAGGTGGTTTTGTCGGACCCCTGCTAAAGTGGATCATATTTCAATAAAAAAAAATGTTTATATTCTTTGCCCCCCTGTCGGGGAATCATTGCCCCCTTATCTGGAGTTGGCTGGCGCCACTACTGAATTTTAGGTAATAAAAACTAGCGAAAAATGTCGAATGCTGTGATTGGTTAAAGCAAACTCCTTCAGTCGAGCAGCAGCAGCACTGAAACGACTTTGATGCTCGTGCGTTTCTTTTCTATCTAGCAATTTAGTGAACCAAGAGTATGGTTCGCGATTAACGTCAAAAGGATAGATAAAAAGGATTGGGTTTGTGTGTATTGCCTATACTGACGTTGACTTTACACCATATTCCTGTTTCGCTAAATTGCTCGATGGAAAAGAAACACACGGTGCGCGGACGATGTCTCACTTCTTCAAGACAAGACCGACTGCACGACGAAGTCGAGTTTTGTCTGCCAGCTTCACGTCATTTCTCATTCAGGTGGGGAACTCTTTGGTCACCTTGATAAAATAAGCTTCTGGCAGTGTCGAATCAACTGGCGAAAAAAAAACCATGAAGCAAAAACCGTAGCTTTACTCCCAGGCGGCCTTGTGGAGCATGAAGCAAGAGTTAAAAAGTGCACACTCTTGCGTCCAAAGTGTGGATTTGTAGATCCTGTTCCTTTAAATAAATCCCTGTAAGGGGCGCGGAATGCATGGAATGAAAATTGAATGCATTGTGTTGTTGAAATAAGCTTAAACGGAAAATGACAAAGGAACCATTTTTATGAAATGTCAATAAACAAAACGTTCCACGCTGAAAAAAGGGTTGTTTAATAACATGGTTCTGGTATGCCTCTTCTAGCTCTGACAGGAGAAGCAGTTGCACACCTGCACCCCTAATAATCTGCCACGTCCTGATGATAACGTTAAATGTGAGCAGGTTCTGTCGATGAAGTTCATCAGTTTGATGGAAATAAGTTCGAAGAATACCAGTGCTGCCACCACTGCAAAGTATGTGATTCTTCGCAAGATTTATGCTGTCATTCAAAACTATTTATTTATTAAAAATTTCTTCGGTAACACACAAAATAGCAAAAGGTGTACAAATAAAGTAATATTTTCATGACGTTTCAGCGACACTCCATATTATTACTAACTGAAAACGTAGACAGTGAAAGAAAAATTAAAATGGAGTCTGCATTGCTTGGTCAAACCAGAACATTAATGCCATCATGGTTCTTCGATTCTATCATATTCGGATTGACCGACCATGATGCCATACACTTCCCTGATCCCATACACGCCCGTTTTGTATGCTTCCCCAAGTCAAAGTAGCCTACGTATCGGACGATAAATTTTACTCAATTCTAAAGGCGCAGCAGCATCTCATCGCCTAACTGTTTCTGGTGCAACAATAGCTTACATGTACAGTCAAACATTGTTTACAAGTGGTAAGTTGATGAAACTTCATTGTTGCATTGATAGTTTATCACAAAGACCAAGTAGCCAGTGAAAATAAATCTGACGCGTGCATTGGTATTGGTATTTTTTTTTTTTTTTTTCATCGATGTGCGGGACGAAACAGAAAGGAGCTTCTCGAACTAAGCATGTGTCTATCCACGATTATCACCATACTTTTTTTCGTTTTCATTGTTATAAAACTCAGCAGAAAAGCGAATACAGCATTATTGATACATCATTGTTGTAAGGCAGCATTGTTGCAAGTGTCACAATAAATCATTTATTGGTACACTTTTACAGATCCTAAGCTATTCCGTTAACGAAATACGGATGCAAGCCTATTTACGTTGCCTTTTGGACTTATACGTCAAACTGCCTGAGCGGGGAATCGAACCCACGACCTCTGAAATCAAAGGCCAAGGTCCTACCGCTAAGCCAGATTGACACGGCCCAAAAAGGCAACGTAAATAGGCTTGCATCCGTATTTCGTTAACCAATTTCGAGCCCATTGGCTTTCCGTCCCGTTTAACACATTATTTCACGCTTCTTGTGTGTTCCTTTCGGCTTCACTGGTGTGTGGCGCGCAATCAAGCGCCCCTCCAGTAGCGATTGGAAAAAGTGTATGCTTACATGTATATGTGTGCGTGTTAAATGCTGCCTATGGACGTTTCCTTTTAAAACCGGCCGTGTCAATCTGGCTTAGCGGTAGGACCTTGGCCTTTGATTTCAGAGGTCGTGGGTTCGATTCCCCGCTCAGGCAGTTTGACATATAAGTCCAAAAGGCAACGTAAATAGGCTTGCATCCGTATTTCGTTAACCAATTTCGAGCCCATTGGCTTTCCGTCCCGTTTAAGCTATTCCGTCAGCGTTCGTAAATAACTTATTGCTACACTTATACCAATTAACTACAACGACATTGTTGTAATAACATTATATCGGCCAACGATTGTTGAACACAAGGGAGAAGAACAATGGACGAGACCAAGAAAAATGACATTAAACAACTCGAATTCATCGCACAAACGAAAAAAAAAGAATTTAAAATATGGTGATAAATTAGTTATTGGCGTACTTTTGCAAGAATGGTTCATCTATACGTGATTTATTGTGGTAGTTTTGCTTCCTCGGCTCTTAACGCCTCGGCTAAGCCTCAGAAGAACAAAACTATCACAATAAATCTCGCTAAAGAGGGACCGTTGTTGCAAAAGTATGCCAATAACTACTAATTTCCGAAAGGATTATGCAATTAATTTAAAATGGTCCACATTCATTTTATGCTCTATTTGTGGATTTCAGTTTGTAAATCAGCAAAATTGGAAACGGGATTTATCGAAAGTGGGGAATTAACCAAACATAAAATATTCATGAAACATAATCAGAAATTAATCTGCTACATAAAAGAATTGACACATAAAACGACGCCTAAAAGCACAGGCGTCAGGTTTTTTCAATTAATAGTGGAAGATATTCCTTGACAAATTCAACCAACACCACAGCCCTACGATCTTTACGATATTATATAATATGTAATATCTTTTTTTAGGGGGGGGGGGGAGGCTTTACCGAAGTAAATAATAAAAAAAGCATTGTTGCGATTTGACGTCATAGATTGGTACGCAGGGTTTATTAACAAGGCCTGCCACCATAAACGAAACAGTGAATGACTAACAATGCAAATCCTTTACAGGTGAAAGTATTGCATAAACGGACAGTACAGCCGAAGCTAACTTTTTAGGTGGGTAAAATTTATTTTCCCATACTGTACGTTGAAGCAGCCTGAATACCCTATCTTAATCCTGTACAAAACCAGACTAGGATATAAATGCAAATAAGGTATACGTTGTAACGGTTTTGGTCCGCATTTCAGCTTCAAAATTTACATTCTTAGCCTGGTTTTGACCGGGATGAAGATGGAATGTTCTGGTCTTTCCTTCCGTTTTTCCACCCTACTGTTTTCATCCAAGGAATGCAAGATTCCATTTTAAATTGCATTTTAATGTTTTCACTTGATAATGACGCCGTGAAACGCCGCCGCCGTGACGCCGTGAAACGCCTCCGCCGTGACGCCGTGAAACGCTGCCGCCGTGACGCCGTCGAAACGTCGTGAATGTGAAACTTTTATTTGTGCACCTTTTGGCTATTTTAAGTGTTGTATTTAAATTCTTGTCTGTTGAACTAAAGGAAACAATCATTAATGGTATACTTCCGACCCCGCTGAGTAGTATCATCAGCGCATGCAGATTTCGATGTTCCCTATCTCTCAGTGGAACTGATATCACATTTCTGAAATCAGATCAAAACAAAAATTGGCTCGTCTCTGTAGCGGTAGAAAAATAATTTTCCAAGTGGCGCTCATCCAATTATCTTGAGTTGCGAACGAAATATTAAATGTTGTAGTTCATTGCGACGTTATCGACGTTCTTGCAATCACTAAAGCGTAATGCTGGAGCTATTTGCGGAGTTTAGTTAAACGGTGAAGCTTTAAAAGGAGGGGGGGGGAGAGAAGCCAGTTTAAGATGCGATATGACAGCGAAGTAGACGTTAGAGGCATGGATCTTAATTTACCTGTAATCTTTCAGCTTCATACAGAGGGACTAGAGAATCTTGGAAACTACGTGGTACAGCAGGTATCATTAATCACGTGAAAGGAATAACGCACAGGAATCAGGAAATACTTTTTTACTGTCTGACTTGTGGTTTTTCGCTGTGTAGTAAGGGACAACACGGTTACAACTCCTCATTTCGTAGTCAAGATTAGCTCTGTTTCTCACTCAGGTCTCCGTTGTACAGGGAAATGTTCCATCACTCAAAGTTTAGGACTAATGGCGACTCACCTCTTCCCTCTACTCTTGCATGAAAACGGGGAAAACCTTTCTGCAGCTATTTATCCACAAGGCTAATTAATGTAGGTCATTGTGGAAAGTCAATTACCGTTACCATGAGTACAAAAATTTCCTAACGTAACTTCATAGACTCATGCCGTTACGGTAAACATTGAAGGTCGCATGTCAGAGAACCAACGAGTTTTCTCTAGGAAAAACATGGCTTCCCATCGCTGGCTGCTAGTTTTGCTCCTTCGTAAGATTAGAAAGATGGATGAAGACAATTTTGTATTAAATTTCAAGCAAAAACAGTAGTCAACAAATAGAGAGAGGAGTGACAATTAGGAGCTAAGCCGACAACAATGGCTTGTGAGGGAAATAAAAGAAGAAAGGGAGAGATAAATGAATTGTTACTAATTGAATTCTCAGACATGAGTGAATGATATAAGGTCAGTAGGCTTACGTAGTGAATAAAATCAAATTCAGACATGATTGTTACAATAGGAAGGTTTACAGGTTCATTTATTGTGAGCATTATGATGTAGTACACCATCCGCTCAATTCTAAACTAAACAGGTGATTGATTGATATATTACGGAGCTCTAGCCAACATTGACTACCAGCCCCAGTACAACCACACACACTATTACTAAAACAAATACATCACTAGTACACTAATACACTAATACACAGAAGCTATAGAGGTCTAGGTGAACCGACCTACAGCTTCACAGAAACACCACCTTCAAACACTGCACCTCACTTTTCCTCCACCCCACAGAAGCACACTGGAGATACCGCTACATCCAACTTTGCTAGCAAGTAATTCAGGGGGAAGTGACCCAACCAGAGCCTGGACAAAATCACCGCCACTTTACGAGGCAAGAGATCCAACTCTGCTGGGTATGACTTAATTGGATGAATGTTAAAATACCAAGAACCGCACCCTGCCTCAAACCACTCGTCCTCCCAGCTACTCAACGCAATCTTATCAACCAGCATCGACAAATCTTTTGGATTACTCAGGTACCAGATTCACGAACATTCCACTCTACGATAATTCCTCGATAGGTGATCAGCCATTTCATTCCCCACCACCCGAGCATGACCTCGCTCCCATGAAACAGACTCACACTTCCCTGCTTGTCTCAAATGAAACAGTAGCATACACACCTCCACTACCACAGGATTAGAGATATCTAACTGGCAGATGCTATTAGCTGTAAACGACAGTGCCGATTTAGATTCTGTGCACACAGAACATGACTCAACCGGAAGCTCCTCACACAAACCCAAACCTACCACGATAGCAACCAACTTTGCAGCCATTGCTAAAGGAATAAACGGCAGAGAGTAACTAACCCGTCTCTTTAGATCCGGAATCCACACTCCCACCCCTCCCTCGTGAGAGCCAAGGAAAGAAGGATCACAATACACCTCTAAGACTTCCACATGGGTACATCCTTTAACTACCTCTAAATCAAGGAACTGTGCAACCTCACCTAAATGCCACAGTGGAATAAGCGACCCAGAATAACAAACTGGCACCCCAGCTACCAAAGAACACCCATAGACCAAAACGGCCCTCCCTATCGAACCCAGCTCCCTTAATTTACTCCCAACAACAACTTATAATCCTCCAACAAAACCCGGACAACATACCCTGAACCTCTCCCCAAATTACGCATTACTACGCCTAACGGTAGAGCCACAATCATACACCTCAACGGCATTGCCCCCGCATCCAGTTGCAAAGCAGAGTTTAGCGAAAACACAGTGCACCAGTAATCAGCCGCATAAACCTATTCACCTCACACTGAACTTGCGAAACTTTCCCTTTTGGGAGGAAAGAAAGGCAATAATCGAACAAGGACTGAATACAAGGACTAATTTGTTTGACATGCGTGCCCCTGTAGCATCCTTGAGTGTATTCTTCGTGATCAGCTTGTATCCAATCTTGCCAAAAACGGCCCGTCTGATACAAGCCAATTCGGGTTGGTAAGGGGTCGTTCAACCACTTTACAGCTATTACGGTGCCTGGATGATTGGTCTGAAAATTTTGAACTGGGGGTGCCAACTGATGTCATATTAATAGTGTTAAGACGTACCAAATTGGCCGTCGCCATTAAGGTATTTGTGTGACAGTTTGTGTGACAACAGGGCTAATGACCATGTGCTGGAATTCCCAGTTCCTGGTGTTTTTGTTGTGTGCAAACTTGGGACTGGTGACAACCCTGTTAGCCCGGATATGGTGGATGGTGTGCAACTCGGTAACGGAAGATGCTGAAGAGTGGTTCCCTTGGTTACCGAGATTTGTAACAGCCGTGAGGGCTGCCAAAATCCTCACTTCGACTGGCGCTAGGCCAGGAACAACATCACCATTTTGGTCCATTTATTTTGAAATGGTTTTGTGAATTTTGTAACAAAGCAAAGCAAATAGAAGGTATCGTAAAAATAAGTTCAAATGGTATAAATTTATCAATGCAGAAAACACTGTTTTTACCTGAATTTGACGTGAATCTCTTTTCTGTGGGACAGGCAATGAGATCAGGGTTAAGAATTACCTTTGACAATGATGTGTGTGAAATAATCCATAAGCAATCTGGCAAACTTGTAGCAACTGCTCAGTATATTGCAGGTTTATTTGTCATTAGCAATGCAAAAATTGTAAGCAATCCAGAAGTAGTGATAAATGCTCCAAACAACATTTTATCTCTGGAAAATGACAGTTACATTAAAATAAACCAAACTAGTGTTACGTCAGTTAAGCAAGAAATTAAAATGCATGAAGATTTCCGTACCACAACTAACCAAGACCAAGACTTAAATCAAGGTCAGGTGCGAGTTTTTTCAAAAATCCAGAATAAGCATGAAAAACTGCCTGAAAATTGCCAAAATAATTCTCAAATGAATAAGCAAACCGAATTATGGCATAAAAGATTTATGCACGTCTCCCCACTCACCTTGTTGATTGCAAAGTCAAGAGCACTAAGAGGTTTTTCTAGGCAATCCGCCATTAAGCCAAAAAATAACGCATGTTCAGCTTGTCTCCAAGGAAATAGCAAAACAAAGCCATTTAAGACTGTTGCATCCAATCCTATTGTTGAAAGGCTTAGTTTAGTGTATTCTGACGTAGTCGGTCCCTTTCCGACGCCAACAATGGCAGGCTCCCGTTACTTCGTTACATTATTCATTGATTGTAGAAGTCGTTTTGTGCAAGTGGCGTTCATGAAATCAAAAGATCAAGTTTTTGATAAATTCGTTGAATATAAATTAAAAGCTGAAGCTGCCACAGGGTGAAAAATTAAGACCTTCATGTCCGATCATGGGACAGAGTATCAGAACTCCAAGATGGCGAATTCATGCTTTAAAATGGCATTAAGCATCAGTTTTCACCACCCTACTCAGCGTCCAGCAATGGAATTTCGGAACGGCTCAACTTGACAATCATGAACCTTGTTAGGGCAACGTTAGTGCAAGCAAAACTTCCCACAAAGTTTTGGGGAGAAATGGTGAACACAGCAGTATTCATTCGTAATCATTGCACAAATGTCAGAAATCGTAATAAAACTCCTAGGCAAATATGGAAAATACGAAAGTTAAGCCATTTTAAATATTTTAAAGCAATCGGTTGTTTGTGTTTTGCCTTAAAACCGCCACTAAAAAGATCAAAACTCGATGCAAGAGGAGTACCCTGTATAATGCTTGGCTATGACCAACAATCATGTGCATACAGACTCTATGACATTGATAACAAGGTAATAGTAAGCAGAAACGTTGATTTTCAAGAGGAAGTGCTAGGTGCATCAAGACTGTTCAAAAACAATGAAGAAAAATGCGGTATTGATTTAGACTCGATCATTGTTGATCTTTCCTACAATCCAACGTCTGTAGAGGATGAGGCTGGTCAGGTCGCACCACTCAATGCAAGCCCAGGCAATGAAGCTCCAGGAAGTTCAGCAGCGACCCCCATTCAAGTCCATCGGCCCCAAACTCCAGTGACTGGACATAGGCCTAGGACTCCACTGACTGTACAGCAGACCCCAAGGAAGCACACTCCGATGGAACGGCCAGTACCTACACCTGCTCAAGTACCAGAAGCAAGAATTACAAGAGCCAGAGCTAGACGTGAAGGCGTAACCATACCTGAATTAAGCTACGGAACTTCGTCAGAGGGGGAGATTCACAGTAATGCAGCTGTTGCCGACGTTCCTCAGCAAGAGCCCACTGAAGAAGATGACTATATTCTCTCATTGTGTGCTATCCCGAACGAGCCCAAAAATGTTAAAGAAGCCATGTCCAGCCCAGATGCCAATCAATGGCGTATTGCTAGGAATGATGAATATGGTTCGCTTATAGCAAACGGGACTTGGGAACTCGTCGACCTCCCTCCAGGTGCCCGCACTATAGGAAGCAAGTGGGTACTGAAAATTAAAAAGACGGAGACAGGCGAAGTGGAACGCTATAAAGCAAGGCAAGTGGCCCAAGGATTTGACCAAAAATATGGTACTGAATATTACGAAACTTACTCACCAACCGCGGGACTACCTACCGTACGCCTGCTCTTAGCTGTAGCAGTCCAGAACAATTATTTCGTGGACCAATTCGACGTTAAATCTGCATACTTGAACGGCTACTTGGGAGACGGAGAAGAAATTTATATGGCCCAGCCAGAAGGTTTTAAAGAGCCTGGACATGAAGACAAAGTTTGCAAAATAATACGCAGTCTCTACGGGCTCAAACAATCCGGACGACGATGGAGTATTCGTTTCGCCGAACAAATGATTAAGCACGGCATGAAACGTTGTCGTTCAGACGCCTGCGTTTACTACGTACGTCAAGGGAAAGAATTTATAATTTTCATCGTTTATGTCGATGACGTAGCTGCAATCACATCAAGTCACAAGATGCGGCAGCTAGCCAAGAAGATTTTGACTTCAAGTTTTGACATAAGGCCTTTAGGCCCTATAAACTTTATGCTTGGGATCAAGTTTCCAAAAACGTCTGATGGGGCAATGCTGTTTAACCAAACCACGTACATAAACAAGATTCTGGCTAAGTTTGGCATGCAAGATTGTGTTCCTGTCACGACCCCAATCGTTACTGCAGGTCAACAAACAAACGAGGGTACTGAATGCCCAAACAAAATACCACTAAGGGAATTAGTGGGTTCGCTTTCATATATAGCGAACGGCACACGACCTGACATAGCGTATGCTGTGAATAACCTCGCTCAGAGTGCGTCTGCTCCCATGCGAGAAGACTGGTTGGCTGGCAAGAGGATTCTTCGTTACCTCCAAGGTACGAAAGACCAGAGCCTCGTGATGCGTCCCGACCATACAGGCCTAAAAATGTTCACAGATGCGAGCCATGCAAGCGACCCTGCCACAAGGAGGTCTACCACAGGAGTTCTAGCAACGTATGGAAATGTTCCCTTCTTATGGAGGTCCAACCTGCAAAGAACCGTTTCACTTTCCACCATGGAAAGCGAATATAAAGCCATTTCGCAAGGTGTCCAAGAGTGCCTTTGGACGCGTGAACTTTTGTTGGAAACTGGCATAATTGGTCTTGAAGACAAGAAGCCAGTTACCTTGTGCACCGACTCACAAAGTGCGCGGTCTCACGCCGTTAGCTACGTAGAGAACGGTCGCACCAAACATATAGATATTATCTATCACCATGTGCGCGAGAAAATTGAGGACAAAAGTGTCAACAGTGAATATGTGCCGACGAAGATGAACCCTTCTGTGACATACTGACAAAACCACAGTCGGGAGTCAGACACAACTTTTTGTCTAATTTAATGTGTGTTTCTCGTTGCAGATAATAGCCCTGTTTTCAGAGGGGGATTTGTTAAGACGTACCAAATTGGCCGTCGCCATTAAGGTATTTGTGTGACAGTTTGTGTGACAACAGGGCTAATGACCATGTGTTGGAATTCCCAGTTCCTGGTGTTTTTGTTGTGTGCAAACTTGGGACTGGTGACAACCCTGTTAGCCCGGATATGGTGGATGGTGTGCAACTCGGAAATGGAAGATGCTGAAGAGTGGTTCCCTTGGTTACCAAGATTTGTAACAGCCCTGTGGGCTGCCAAAATCCTCACTTCGACTGGCGCTAGGCCAGGAACAACATCACCATTTTGGTCCATTTATTTTGAAATGGTTTTGTAAATTTTGTAAGCCGTTTGCCTTGCATTAAATGTGAGTTGTGTTTAGAAACGTGTTTGCATTTATACGTTAGAATGGTAGTAGAATGGTTCACTTAAATTAGCCTCAACAAATAGACTATGCAAAGGCTTTTGATTCTGTATCACACCAAAAACTCTGTTGTAAGCTGTCCAAGATTGGTAATGAGGGTACTGTTTTGCATTGGATCTCAGATTTTTTATCAAATAGGTCACAAGTTGCCAAGGACAATGGGACGATTTCTAGGCCATCCATTGAGACGAGCGGTGTTCCACAGGGATCTGTTATTGGCCCACTCCTGGAAGTATTTACGTCACTAGAAAACGATTCAGAGATGTTCAAAACGTGGCGGAATGTTCCAGATGGATAAACTGAAGGACACACGTAAAAGAAAAGTAGCAACGTTGCAGTCCCGCATTTGGGGGGGGGGGGGCAAGGCAAATAAAATCTTGACTGTGGCACACTAAAGAATTTCAAATAGGAAAGGGGGTCGAGTGGCACGTCATATTTAAGCTCTTAACGAGCTGCGAAAAATGATGCAAAGAAAACGTTTCACCTTGCTCCAATAAAAAATGGCTCCCCTTTAACGTACGAGCATGACACAAATTCCTCCAAATCTGTTCCAGGGGGATAAACCAAAAGATACATGTACAATAAAACAAGGTTGAAGCCCCTTGCTTTGGGACACGAGGTACGATAAAATGTAGGAGCAAATGGATGTGCGAAAGTATAAGGGTCCACGAAAATATCAAGCTTTATTGTAGCAGTGATCTGTCACTTCAGTAAATCAATGGACTGCTTTTGAAAACTACCTTCAAGTTTCATCATGTTGCGTCCCTGAAGTACACATTTTTCTCTTGAGATGCATTTTATCGATGTGGCTACAAATTCACTTATCACATTATCTACGGATTTCAAACTTTGCATTGTCACCATTTTGGAAGGAAGCAACGTATCGACGATTTCTTTTCACTGCTTTTATTTGCTTGTTAAGATCTTTACTAAAAGGTGCACTGGTGCAGCTCGATTCCCCCCTCCCATTTGAAAGTTTTGAGTTTAGACCCAAACAAGATTTTATTTGGCCTGCCCCCTCCCCCCCCCCCCCCAAAAAAAAAATGCGGGACCTAAATATTGCCACATTTCTTTTACGTGTGTCTTTCAGTTTATCCATCTGGAACATTCCGTCACATTGTGAACATCTCTGAATCGTTTTCTAGTGGCGTAAATGCTTTCAATGCAAAGTGCTATTTCGAACTTTGATGGGGCACCATTTTTGATTGGAGAAAGTAGCGAATTTTCTTTGCGCCATTTTTCTCAGCTCGTTAAGGGCTTTAATATGACGTGCTATTAGACCCCCCTTCCCATTTGAAATTTTGAGTTGATGGGGGTACTGCGATGTCTTATGCCAAAAGATAGAAACCTCAACCCAACCGATGTTCCCAAAAGTGCAAGTTTCAATTCTCCATTGTTCAAAAGTTATTCAGCTTAGCTGGGACTTTTGGAACACCCTGTATCCTCAGCTTTGCCTTGCGTAGGCCACAACTCGAATGACTCAACCGAGCTAAAATACTGGAACACTGTTGGACCCTATGACGCACCTCATTAACCTCCCTGCCACAAGACAATTTTGAGTCTGACCACACCCCCAAATAGCACACCGCTGACACACTACTTGCCACCTGACCAGCAATTACAAGGGTCACAGAGTAATCTACGTGTCTACTAAAAACTATAATCTGATTTGCCCACTGACAATTCCAGTCCACGCGAAGCTAAACATGACTCATTCACGATGATCACATGCTGCAGCGCTTCTGGAATCAAAACGACATCGGACCTACTAGCCAAACCACCAGGTCATCTGCAAATGCAGCCATATTCGACAAAGGGTGATATTATAATATACGATCCCTGTCTTTTCCACTCTTCACTGTCGGAACTAGAATTGTTACTTTCCAACTTGTGGGTACCAGACCCATCTTCCAGACCTTGTTAAACCAGACCAACAATGCAGTAGCCTGCCCTGGACTCAAACGCTTTAAAATAGAATACTGGATACCATCTAATCTCGGAGCTCCCTCTCTGCAAACAGATAAGGCCGCCTCATACTTGATCATGCTGAACTCTGCCAACACATCGTTAGATGTATCTACATCGACTGTTACTGACAGGCAACTTTCCGAGTACACTTCTGCAAAACGTTCCTGGATCTCATTAACCAACTATTCACCTGTCAATACTATAGAACCGCCTAGACTATACATGCAAGTCGGGGTACTGGCACCTTCCGCCCTTGCAACTAACTTCTATGCATCAGATATCGGTGTAAATCTCGGTAGACTTCCACTCAAGGATTTCCAATAATTTCGCTTCGCTGCTCTGATGACAAACTTTCTAGCCTCCTCCACTGCTAACAGGAACTGGAGCCACCTTTCTTCTGAGCGAAACCTCGTAAATCAACGATAGCACTGACGTCGGTTACAGACGGCCTTACGACAGCTCCCTGACCACCATACCGTCTTGCCACTATTGTGAACTAGACGTCGTGACTTACTGTCCACAACTCCAGCTCCTACCAAGGACACCAATTCAGCATACTCTTGATCAAGAGGACACATACCAGCAAAAGTCGATGGAACACATGGTCCTTAGGTACTTAGCAGAGATCCTATCACATACTAAGATCGGGATGTGGTCACCACCACAGTTGTCATCTGAAATCTCTCAGCTAAGGTTCACCAGAAGTTATTTGGAACACAAAACCAGGTCCAAAACTGACTCTTGATACTCGCCCCCATGCCGCCTTCAAAACGTAGGGGTGCCTTCGTTCAGTATACCTAGGTTACACAACAACAGCGAGTCACAATTATGCTGCCCTTTAAATTCTACCTGGCATTCATGTCCCAGAAAGTATGATGCGCATTCATATCACCGCATAATAACACAGGTGCAGGCACGTTCTTCAACCACTGGTTCCAGTTGTCCCTTCGAAACACAGTGGACGAATAGCAAACAACCAATAACAGCCACCCTTCACTGACGCCCACTCTCAACACAACAGCAGTCACTCCCACCCACTCAATGCATGGCAACCGAAAATGAGGAATACTGTCCTTTACTGCCAACAACACCTCACCACCACTACTGTTCGCATCATATTTACGATAAACCAACCAGTTTTGCAGTAGCCAATTATCCCCCACCCCGAGCTGCATCTCTGCCAGATCTAGCATATCACAAGACGACGATGAGTCTTCTATAGCTTTTACCTTGCCTTTAACCCCTCTCACATTCCAAAACTAAATCGTATGTGGTAGTCTCATGGTCACTAGAGAAATATACACTGATCACCGTACCGAGTTCTCATCCGGCGACAATGCCTTTCAAACTGAGAACTTACTGGACAGTTCAACGGCAACATGCTTTGCATTAGGCGATGGAGAACAGTGTAGTTTGCTTTTTTATCCACTTTCCTCACACTCTGGTCCTCACTAGCCTTTACACCACTCCCTCTTACCATCACCGCCACTACCGGCGCTACATAGCAATGAAAGAACTGGCATTTAAGGGGTCTGTTAGGAATCAATACTAGCACTGGCACACCACCCACACTGACCACTTCTGGCACATTGTCCACACTTACGAACTCCTTCAGCTGCAGCACCACACAATGCACATTGGAAAAACAGTGGGTAAATGGACCGACACTGGACTTATCTTGTGAAACTTCTTCCACAATTCCGTAACGAGTAAACGCCAACTCGACCAGTTCATCACCCGTCTCCAATGGCAACCGAAATACCTTGCATTTAACTAGATTCTCACATGGATCCAAAACCTTGCAACGGTGACCATTCTCTGAAACCAGCTAAGCATCAAGTACTCTTTCCTTTGCTATCTTCAATTTAAATGTCAATTGGTACACATTATTCAGCCTCAGTGGTCTGATCGCTACTGCCTTCTTGAAATTTACCACCGGCGATAATACTGGCGCAAAATGGTCTCTGAGGTACGGCCTCCCCTCTGTGCTACGCAAAAACACTACCGACAAGTCCAAGTTCAGCTTACTCAACTGTCCATTATAAAGCCTCTTTACATATTCCCAATCTGGTAATTGCCACTTATCTGCCACAGAATCTTCCACTCCCTCACCAACTCCATCAACTGGTTCACCAACAGCAAAACAACCCGCACTCGGTGTATTTCTTACCATAACGTTGTCTTGCTCATTGCAGGACGCCATTACTTCTCAACACTACAAAGGCAGTTAACAATAGATGGTGACAGCATGACCTCGGCCGAGGATTTTGTGTATTGTTAAAGGAAAGAATTGTTAAAAAGGCTAGCAACTATTTTCACACGAAAATAATTGGTGTATAAACTATTTATGTGCAAGTAGACTGCTTACAGTGGAGTTGGACAGTTACACACAAAAATATGCTGCCTAAGAACTACTGGCTACTCTTATGGACTAGACAGGTAAGTAGTGTACTGCATAACCGCAGCAAAAAAGGAGTGTAAATGTGTAGAGGGAGCAAGAGCAAGTGCCACCTCCCACAGAACCCCTAACTGTAGTTGGGGTATTTTTGTGCTATTCTCTTCTAGATAGCAGTTAATAAAAAGATTATTTGTTAGTTAGACACAATATAATCAAGTGCATATTATTCCCACTTAGCTCAACATGTATTTTAGTTAGTAGCTATATAATAACTAGTTATTTTTATAAGTATTGGTAACCAAAGGGTTAGGGACGTTTAAAAAGTTAGGCTCATACTGGACTGCTTGCATTAGCAACAACATCCAAGGGGTCAAAAAGAAAACTGCAAGTCAGGAAGTGTACAAATCACACAGAATCGCTGTTCCTTATTTGGTAACAAATCATCGGGTGGGAGCCCCCTTATTCTCCATGATCTCCTAGAACGACCGCTTTGCGTCGTGTTATTCACTGAGGGCACCACACGTGACGTTCCAGTTTTACGTGGTATCTATTACTTCTAACCTGACCACCCTTACGTATCGTCCGGCTGGATGATCTACTGCTAGAACTGGCAGTACGTGTAGTAGGTAGGCTGCAACACGGTGAGGTGTATGGTCTTCAGCGACTGGGTACTTCCAGCAATTCGTGTGGAAGACCTAAGCGACGCAGTTATTTTGGGATAAGAAGTGTTGAATATATTTCCAAAGGAAATCGATGATGCACTTGACGGTGCACTTGATGATGCACCCGTCAAGGCCACCCACTACCCCAGCTAAGTTTGCTTGTTGTGTGGTATTTGGCGAAGTGTCAGATGAACTACTGGTACACTCACAGTTGAATAGGAGCCTTGATTAAAATAGGTTGCACCATTTACCTCTTCTAAAGACTTAACATCAGTAGAGATTATTACAGTACTATCCATTGAGTCGAAAAGATGGAATGCTCTTCTGTCGACATCGTACCCCACATATAGTTTTGGGGCTACGACGGGACTGACTTTCCTCTCCCTAAGAATAGGGTAAAGATAATAGCACAGGCACCAAAAGCATTTAGTAATATTACCATCCGTGACCCTTCCAGAGTTAGTATGAGGATACGTGATCTGGAATCACTTTTGTACACATATGGTTGTATCAGAAGCATTGCCTCGAGGCTGGCATATCCCCCAAAAAGACTCCGACAACAGTACTCTGCGTCAGCTAGGAATGCTTTTGTTATATTCTAGATCGAAAGGTGCCGCCACTCCGACGAGCTGTTTTTTTCAGGCGAGTGCAGGGTGGTGCAGCGATGCACTGTCCTGTGTTAAGTAAGAATTTTTTCTATCTTTTCATGTCATAGATGAGCGAGCCCCATTCATAACCAGTCTCGACTATTTTTTGAGTAGTTTCATTTTGCCGATGCAGGATTTCTGCGTTTAGGACATCGGGTATCACGGCCTTGTTAGGCAAGACATGGCTGAAAAAGACGGCACGTGCCTACGTCGACTACGACAAAATGAACCAAGCTGCCTCCCAGGGCTTCTTCCCTACTCACCAAACATTCATCTGCTGACAAAATAGACATTCGTGGTACCAAATGTCTATCTATGATAGCTGGGTGGCTTTCCCTGTGCTTTTTTGTTCGGAGACAAACATCGCAATGTGGCGAAGCTTTCCCAATTAAAGGTGTGATGAGAGTCCCCTCAAGGAAACCATTCAAGGGCCCCTTAATTGTTAAAAATCTACCATCATTCCTGAATTCACAGTTTGACTTACATTGCACAGCATTGTTCTGGTACACAATAATTGCTGTTTGACAGCAATGACGTCTAACGAAAATCACAGTTATTCCTTTCTATTATCAAGCTTTTGTTTTGTTACCTGAAATTGCCTATCTGAAGCTGGAATAATGTTGGCGTCTTCCCAGATGTCAGGATTATGCGCATTGTTGAACTGTATAGTGTAACTCAAAATTGGAGAACCATTGTCACCCATCTCGTGCCAGAAGATAGTTGCTGTTGCACCTTGAGCGTTGCAGTCAAGGTCGACAAGGCGGGGAGAACTTGGAACATCTGCAAGAAATCAAGACTGATTTCTGAATGATATGAAGGGATGACTCATTTAAGTATTCGTGGTTTCCAATCCATCGAAAAATATGGGATATTAACACATAACGAAATTAATGTTCCTAAATAAAGTCCACTTAGTAACTCAGCATGTGTTTAATAACATCG
>JAHWFP010011058.1:22506-35725 GCA_023313725.1 Lithobius niger | reverse complement strand
GTAAGTAGTGAGTTAAATGCAAGCAGGTATAGTGTGACTATGCCAGGCGGTGGAAGACAGGTAATCGATGACGTACAATCAGGATTAAGCATTGACAAAACTGACATTATGAGGAAAATAATTGAATAGCCCAGCTGTAATGTATGAGGGTGGCAGTCATACACTGGTGGGTCCAACTACGGCATAGTAAGGACTAGGGAACTACTGTTAGGACTTTAATTCATTGGCTTACAAGGCTTTATATAAGGAATGTCACATGATACTAGTCATGTGATACTAGTATGGCAACAACATGGTATGGATAGACTGCAAGTTAACTATGGGAGTATATTAAGGCAAGCTGTGAAAAGGTTGAAAATAGGACTTAAAGGGCTATCATTGTTGTGCCTCTATGACGACACCACAATACAACCCACTAATAAAAAAAAATAATAAAAAATCTTAAGTCTAGCTGAAAAATAAATATGTATTATTCTGAAGACATGTATTTTTATTAGTTACTGCCTACTTTAAGTTGTATTTATTAAGAAGAAAATGTGTCTCTTTCAAAGAAAGAACTAAACATTTTGTGAAAGCTTGTAATTCCCCCCCCCCCCCAAAAAAAATAAAAAGATGGGCGGAGTTTTCAAGGATGGTGGAAAGGCTGGCACCATGAAGTCCATCTGGTTTTACTATTTCAAATCTGGCTTGTAATGGATAATTTCCGAGTAAATTTCTGTAGTGATTCCGTCTTTTTACTTTTTGGTTATAACAACTGCTGTTTACAACGAAGTTGACTTGTTGCAAACATCTGGCTGCTGAGTACACCTGTTAGTTAATTACAGATGCGGTTAGCTCACGCCGGAGGCTGTTTTAGCTCCCAAAGCAGTTGTCCGGTCATGAAGGAAATATTTACATGAAAGTAGAAATAAACCGAGAAACCAAGAAATCAATTTTTCTCACGATTAACTGTAAACACTACATGTTGCCAACCATAGGCACAATTTAAAATTTACAAGGTTAACCCCCTGCACAAAACACATGGTGCGAGTGCCGCACAAATTAAAAACAACCCCCGATTGGGTTGACAGAGAACGGATTACGACTATGGTTATTTATCAGATATTGAGCTTGTCCGGAGCTCGTTTTGTTCGCTTCGGACGACCTGTTACTATCGGAGGCTGCACTGCATCATCTGCACGTGGTGAAGATGGTGCAACCACGCTTTCTCTGTTTGATTTTCACGTTAGCGGGCTCCAACGGTTTAGCAGGAGACTGCTTTGTAAATAAAGGAGGCTCCAGGCCACCTGTCACTCCAATATCTCGTTGGGAGGCGCTGAAGTTTTGCGACATGGCCTGATTGCTGGGAATAGTGACGTCATGGGACTCGCCCACTGGCTGTGTGTGGGGTGACTTCGACTGGATTGTGCTGACACCTGGTCAACCCTTCCGAATGTAAATCCAGTAGCAGTCGCCACTTGGCCAGTAGACAGTACAAAGCACTCGCCATTTCACAATTTTTACTCACCACATACCAAATACGTCTTGTATGATGAACGGTTTCTCTATTTTATGCATTAACTAAATTGTGCAATTTTCTTAAACTCCAGTATTTATGCAGAAAATCCAGTTATATAGCCCTTATAAATCTGAGCATAACACCGCAAACCGTTCGTCTCTAACTTATACGGTTCCAGAGATACCCCTTTTTAGTGGCATGCTCAGTAGCTAGTCGCCCATTTGGCGAGTAAGGCTAATTCCACATGGCGAGTGAAGACCGACATTGGGAAGGGTTGCACCTGGTGTCGCAACTCGCAAATTGTCAGGTGAGGTGCTTTTGATTGGTGTTAACCCCTGCCTGGCAACAGTGGAGCGCCGTGATTGGTCCACGGACTGCCGCCGACAATTTGAATGCTCGTGAATTACCTGATCGTGACGTAATGCACCATCAGAATACTGCTTCTTCGAAACTAAGTGTTCTTTCGAATTAAC
The DNA here is from genome assembly GCA_023313725.1 of Lithobius niger. Taxonomy (NCBI): domain Eukaryota; kingdom Metazoa; phylum Arthropoda; class Chilopoda; order Lithobiomorpha; family Lithobiidae; genus Lithobius; species Lithobius niger. The sequence goes on along the minus strand of JAHWFP010011058.1, from coordinate 33,754 downwards.
GTCTTTAATATTCATGCCAAAATCGACAGAATTTCTTGCCGGATTATGTGCATTTGGAGACAAATCTACGGCATCCACAGAATCGATTCTTGGGCGCAATTGATCGCGATGTTTACACATTTCTACAAGCTCTTATGCAAGTACACTATAGATCAAATGTGACAGTTTATTCTTGATAGACCATAGCTTAAGAGTTAGTTTTGCTATAGTCACGATACCTGATTTTATCGCCAACTTGATAGTTAACGGACGTACGATGTTGGGTGCTTTTAATCTGTTTTTGTTGATTTCTTTTTACAACGGGCACAGGGTCAGGGTATAGCAAATCCAATCTGGATTTTAATTCATGGTTGAAGAATAATTTACCAGGTGTAGCTTGGGTGGTAGAACTTATCGTGATTCGTGACGATAATAAGTATGCATTTATACTTTCCTGCATTGAGGATCCGTCCCGCCGAGCAGCTTTATACACACGTTTAAAATTCCGGACATAAATTTCGGCTATACGTTAACCCACGGCGTAAAGGCCGGGCCTGACAAGTGTTGGATTCTGTTAACCGTTAACAATGACTTAAATTCTTTAAACTACCTGTATTTAGTTTGCAAATCATAGTATGGTTCAAAGTTAATCCTAAAGATTGAAAGCCAATCGTTCCTAATTAATGCAGGTTTATACATTTTTGAAACTAGTGCTTCCCAGTATTCAGTTTGACCGCTAACAGTTACCTTGAGACTTACTGTGTAAATCGTTTTCTCAATCCCCTCGGTGTATGAGTAGATGGAATACGGACTGAGCATTAAAGGACAATCCGAAAAGTATTTTTTCATGCCACTCAATGGTATTATTGTAGCATCTGCCCCGGAATACAGTTCCATGTTGAGCTTAATTCTAGGGATCGACCGAGTCCGGATATATCCGGATCCGGCGCCGGATAATGCGATATCCGGCAAGATCCGGATAATGCGATATCCGGCAAGATCCGGATCCAGCCATTATATTGAGCCGGATACCGGATGCAACACAACCAAAACATGTCGCCGTAAACATGTTGCATGTCTCGGTAAAATAAATCAACGTAAAATAACTAAGCGATTTATGTGTATAAAAAATTGCAGATGTAATAATTACAGTGTAAATTAGTGCACAAAAATATACTTGGGATAATCGGATTAGGTTTTCATAACTAAAAAAAAAAAAAGTTGAAGGTCGACTACATAAATGCGCTTACGAAAATATTCATCGTCCGTTGCAGTACATGGGATACCTTGAAACGATGGTCCTCTGGTTATTCTTCCATTACAGCGTTATTTACGGCTTCCGAAATCCTTTTTTTAAAGTTTTTAATACCGTAGAAGTAGTTTAAAGTTGTTTATTTCTAATTTATATTCGCTATCGGTGATAGTTTACGGCCGCCAATCCCCGCCATCGCGCTCCGACCCTCTGCCGGCTGTCCGTAAATAGACGCAGACGTGCTAGCATCAATGGCTGTGACCTTGACTCGCTTCACGTGACGTCACTTGCGACTGGCCCCCGTCGCGATAGTGATCACGTGCTATACACGTGTCAATCGGGAAATCCCAGCTTTCCAACGCGACCAAGATGGCGGCTGTTTGTTGCGTTACGACAGCTTGAACCAAGGTCTAGTTTTAGCAAACAAAAGCAATTTCACGTCAATTTTGACGACACAGCCAACAAAAAACGTCGATTAAGGTATTTAAAAGAGGATGTTAAATTAAATGAATCCAAAATAGGCGTGCCAAAGTACCTAATTCAGTCGGAATTACACCTCCGTTGTATGCAATGGCGGTTTTTCTTTGCAAACGGGGCTTTGAATCGAGCGTGCGTCGGGAGTTTTAGAAACGGTTTTGAAGTGGCGAAAAATCGAGGTTTGGACGCCAAGGGGTTAAATTCGAAAAGTAAGACGGTTTAATGACGTCATCAAAAACTAGCAAGAAATAATAGCATGATAAACCAAAGATGACTTCCATGTTGCAAAAGTCCAGACAGTTTTGTTCATAAAATGAAGAAAAAAAAAATGCAGCTTTTTTTATGTTGGTTTCGTTCTTTTTTTTTGCTTTCGGTCGTTGTTATACTGTGCGCAATACAAAACGGAACGAAAGCAATTTAAAGCTGTAAATAAAAGACCTGTTGTGATTTTGTTTTAATGCAACCAAAATTCAATAATTTTAAGCTAAAATAAATAAGTGTGTACTACATACTGGTTTCACAAATATTGCAAAATTTTGCTAATTATTTTCCGAAATGAAAGTAGGCTAATCAATGAGAAATCCTTCAACTAGAAAAATGTTTTCTGACTGTTTAACCTAATGAGTGCTTTGTTCGTTTCAAACAAATTTGCAGAAGTTAGGAACATTGCAAAAACAGTTCTGTAGCCTACATGCAATTATACTATACTGGTACTCATAATAGCGTATGACTTCTACGTGTTTAATGTTAGAAAATAATGTGAAACAAAGCGGAAATTTACACCATAGCTGCAACTTATAAGGGGGAAAAAAAAAATGGCTTTATTTAGTTTTTGTGTGTGAATTACCCGGTATTGGATACCGGTCCGGATCCGGCACCGACCCGGCCCTGACATCAAATTATCCGGAACCGACCCGGATCCGGCAAAATGGTATCCGGTCGATCCCTACTTAATTCCATTGAGGCAGACAGGCACCAACTGCAAACTATTACGATTTTGTTTGTCATAACAGGAATTGAAAATTCCTCTGCAACCCCGGACCGCCCTACCGTGTTATTTTACAGACAATAATCTTCCTCTGACTCGCACTCACTAGCCGTAAAATTTGAACTCTAACTTGGTTTTGAGTATTCTGCTACTACTTTTACGACATATGGCTTTTAAATGTCCTTGAATACGACATCGGCCACAAATAAAATCCTTGTATTTACATCGGGTTTTCACATGCCCGTTTTTTCCGCAACAATAGCAATTTAAATCTTTACTAAACTTGCTTCTTGTCTGAGCTTTTTTCGGTTTATGAGACAAAGTTAACTGCTTTCGAATGAGAACGAATTACTTCTTGATTGATTTCGGCAGATTCTAAAGATAAAGCTAATGTTGATGCAGCCTTTAAATCCAGAGTTTGCTACAGAAGTTCGCGTTGTAACGTTTCGAATTTTACACCGCCTATCAGACGATCCCTAATCATCTCGTTATTAATTTAGGTGATTTTATCAAAATCACAAAATTTAGTGAGTAATTTTAACGATGCGATATAATAACTAATGCTTTCATCCGAATTTTGAGATCTACGGAACAATTTTACCCGTTCCGTAACTACAGAGGGTAGAGGTTCAACATCGTCGAGAATAGTTTTCACCAAGACGTCATACGTCATTAAATTTGGTAATGCTGGCGAAATAATATTCAAGATTCTGTCGACCATTTTATGGCCAACCGAAGCCATTAAAAAATCAATTTGTTCAGCTGGTGGGATTTTCTTTGCTCTAAAATAGTAGCCAATACGATTAGTGTATTTTTCTGCGTTGAACTCCGCATACAAACCGGCAGTTTTTGAAGCCATTGTAAGGTCTTCACTTGAACTACTTGAAGCAACTCGAGACTAAACGGATTTTTTTGCTTAAAAACTAAGCCACTAAACTACCGTAGCCTACCTAGTTTTAAATTCAAGCGCCTACAACTTTAACAATTGACTAGTCTTTTAAATTGTTTACCAGTAAAAACACCGTTATTCATCTTACTGTGAAACACTACAACGATTTTTCCGAGACTACAACGATTGAAAAATTTCACACAAGACTCACAAAAATGCACACTTTCAACTACTAACTGTAGTCGTCATCAGGCACCTTAAAGGTAAGTTTGAACTCTGTTTACATTTCGTTTTTCAGTCCAATACACGGTTTGAATTCGAAACTGCCGCTGTCTGCTATATTCAGTCGATTGGTTCACCCTTGCCCACGGTATCACTCGGACCGTTCTTTACACGCAATCTTCCATTCAACTTCGAGCTTCCCTCGCAAGTCTTTCCCAATCAGGTTTGCAATATTAGAAAATGATGGGCCTTGCACATTCATAAGCGGGATCTGCCCGTTTTCGTGCGTCTTAATCGCAATGGATTCAAGGCATCTTAAATGATTGTCCCATTTCGAGTTAAGATTTAATCAGTGTCACCGATTTACCCCACTCAACATCATGCTGCCTTTCCATGCAATGGACTGCAATGCCGTTATCGATAGCATTATTTCTAACATTCCCCATATGTTGGCTGAGCCTCGTTCGTATTCCTTTTCTAGTCTCGCCAATGTACACGGCATTGCAGTCCTTGCACGGTACTCCTCTGGTGTTTTGTACTCGTGCTAGTTCTTGCTCATCCCTGGCTTTTTGAGTCACCTTCGGTCGCAACATACACAACATCTTTGCCCAATTCAAGACGCATAAAGAGGGAGCCCCCCCCCCCTCGCATTATTACATCAGCTAAGGGCTGAATGGCGCAAAAGCTTGACTGGGTGGTCGCTGAGAGGCTAAAGAAGTATGTGAATGGAAGCAGCAGATTGAGCAAAACTAGTGACCTGCTTGTAGAACTCGGACCTAAAACTTGGTGATGAAGAAACTATGGTTTCCTTCGACATTGTCAAACTATTCCCAAGCTTTGGACACCAAATGATTTTGGAAATGCTGGTGTTATCGAGGAGGAGGTGGAAAGTAGCAAGGGAGGAGTATAAGAAAGACAGAGCATTGTTGAAAGTCCTATTGGCATCGATATATGTGGAGTTTGAGGGACGGGTCTATTGGCAAGTTGGAGGAGCCCCAATGAGCTACTCTAGCTCGTCAATAATCTCAGAGATGGTTCTCCAACATCTGGATGAAATGGTACTGAAGTCGGGGCTTAGCGCGAGAAATTGGAAGAGGTTCGTGGACGACACCTATGCTGTGCTGAAGAAGAATAAGCTAAATGAGGTACTAACGAGGTTAACAACTGGAGGCCGGGGATTGAAGTCACCACGGAAGAAGAAAAGGATGGCGCCTTGCCTTTTCTTGATGTCAAGGTGTGCTGACTGGAGGGAGGCCGAGTGTCATATGAACCATACAAGAAACCAATAGCTATCACGAGAGGCATCCCCTAGCGTTCAGACCACCCAAAAGTACAACTGAAGGCCATTGCCCTCAACGAATTTGTTCGGCTGGCCACAAACTCGAGCAGTGAGCATCTTGCCAACACAGATCTTGAGGAGGCCAAAGGTAAATTCTTGAAGAAAGAAGAAAGAAGGACTGGGCAAGAAGATACAAAGAAAGGGCCAGCACCATGAGAATGAAAAAATGTTGCGACCGAAGGTGACCCAAAAAGCCAGGGATGAGCAAGAACTAGCACGAGTAAAAAACACCAGAGAAGGTGTGTATAGAGTAACGTGCAAGGACTGCAATGCCATGTACATTGGCGAGAGTAGAAAAGGAACTAGGCTCAGCCAACATATGGGGAACATTAGAAATAATTCTATCGATAACGGCATTGCAGTCCATTGCACGAATCGGTGACACTGATTAAATCTAACTCGAAATAGGACAATCATTAAAGATGCCTTGAATCCATTGCGATTAAGATGCACGAAAACAGGCAGATTCCGCTTATGAATGTTCAAGGCCCATCATTTTCTAATATTACAAACCTGATTGGGAAAGACTTGCGAGGGAAGCTCGAAGTTGAATGGAAGATTGCGTGTAAAGAACGGCCAAAGTGATACAGTTGGCAAGGGTGAACCAATCTACTGAATATAGCAGACAGCGGCAGTTTCGAATTCGAACAGTGTATTGGACTGAAAAACGAAATGTAAACAGAGTTCAAACTTACCTTTAAGGTGCCTGGTGACGACTACAGTTAGTAGTTGAAAATTTGCAGTTAGTAGACTATCTTCATTGTGAAAGTGTGCGTTTTTGTGAGTCTCGTGTGACATTTTTTAAATTGTTTACCGTCTCACTAAACGTTTAAACAAAACAACACAGCAGGCGTATGCGTTCGGCACAGACCAAGTTCATCGTTTAAAAGCATAAACGCCACAGTGCTAAAATGAAGCACCGGCACCAAACCAGCCTGAATAAGGGCACGGCAATAATAAATTCCCGAGAGGTAATTAAATTGCATTTTTAAATCATGTCGTTCTGCTTATAGTAGGGCAGCGTGACACGCCAGCGCGTTGCACCGGAATACAACCATTGTACTAATTACCTTTTACGAATTTACTTGCCCCCTCCAGTTCTAGTAATTAAGGTACCAATTTCAACTATTATCATCAGTTCTTAAACCCAGTACTTTTGAAAAAATTGAGCTCTGATAGTTCCACAGAGTACTAATTTCATTTGCCAAAATGAAAAAAAATTATTACTTACCACAGATTAGGAGCACTCTCCATGGCAGTATAACCTGTCAAGCTAATCAATTAATTTAAACCTTAGTACCGCCATCTGTAATGTATGAGAGTGGCAGTCATATACGTTCCATATAGGCTAACGTATGCTCAGTTGAATATATGCAGACTAACACACAATAGTCGCTGTGACTGACTAGGGAAGACCAGACGCAAGGCGCCTTGCTGGATTTACATTAAAAAAACGCTGTGATTAGCTGAGCGTAGTGCTGGGTAGCACGAGAATAATTGGCTCTGTGCAAAATGTTTACATATTGTCTGTCTCAAAAAGAGTTGCTAGAGCTCTGTGGCCAAGGCGATGGCTCCCATGACCAACAGCAACCTTCAACGAAGGAAAGATAATAGCTCATTTAGGAATTCAGTGTTACTCTGTGGGAAACAAAGTATAGAAATGAAAACGAACAATTACTCGTACAAACAACGTTAGAACATGGTCGTGTCGAGCAGCCAAGGAGCGCAGGGCAGAATGGTCGCCAAGGCTATCCAAGTAAGGAGATTGGTTCGATGTACTGTTGTCACGATCTACACAAGGTAGTTGATGTTGCTCAGGAGGGACGAACCATGCCGATGAATAGTGCTATGCTCGAGGAGCTGGAGTGCTGTGGTCGTGTCTTAAGTGCGAAATGACGGAATGTCCAAAACGTCCTATCTCAAAATCCTATGGTGTTCATACGCAGGAGATGGTGCAGCATCGTAGTAGCGGCCCATCACTGACAATCAGAAGGGTGAAAGCAGCCAACAAACTGTGGTCGCTAATCGACAACCAACTGTAAAGGCAGTCGCACTCGCACTTTTTCAGTTTTTTTTTTCATTAGCGCTATAACTGTGCTCAAAGTACCTTTAGTCAACCTGCTTTATCTCCGGTGAAAATGAACTAAATCGGCTAGAATTTAGCCCAATTTTGATACCTCTTTTGGGCATAAAGCCCCGTAGGTTAGTGCTTGTTTTAGGGGGCACAAATGTTGGCATCCCATTGCTATGCCTTCATTTAGTACCTGTGAATTTAGTACTTAATATTTTTATTTGCACAGCAGTGACGTCTTTGTATTTATAAAAACGTTGACTACATCCTCTGTTTTTACGGCTGTAAATAACGTTCCCAAGTCGGAAAACTTGGCTTAGCTTTTTAATTAAATTTAGCGGACAGCAGTGCACCTTGTTTATTTCAGAGATCTCCAGTCTCCAGTGGTGACCTAAACCTTGCAAAACCATTAAGCCTATCCTTCTGTCAAACAGCCTTATCAATAAGAGAGTTCCTACAATTAATTACAGTGTTAAAATAATTCAATTTAAAATGCTTTTTCACTTATTAACCGAGTAAAACTCGAATTGCACCTTCTTTTACAACCCTTGTATCCTTCAAAAGTTTCGAAGCGATCTGTTCTCCTGGCCCTCAGTCAATCACGGGGGCGCAACGCTGGCTGGTTCTGATCCGTTTCCATAAAAAGGCCAAGCAGCTCTCACTCCTTAGCTCCGACAATAAGCCAAGGGTCACTACGAAGGACGGGATGGACTTGCCATGTGCGAATGTTGTCGATATTTCTGAATACAGTGTAATATAATGTCAGGGTTTTTAGTGTATCCCTTCCTAAAAAAATTGGCTTTTATATTTCCTATTTACAGCACAGCTAAGATGGTTGTTGCTTAAATAAGCAAAAGTCCTGTGGCGTTATTTATGGTAGAACCCTGGTAATTCCAAGTTGGCTTGAGTAGAGGAGTGTTTTGACATATTGTGGATTTATTTTTGTTTAAAACCCCGACTGTTGTAGTTAATGTTAGACATTACCTGAAACAGTGCAAACCTTTTTCTAGTCAAAATTGATCAATGAATTTTCTGTGAACTTAGAACAGTACAATTGAAAATTTTTATACTGTAACAAAAATTCCGTGTGCTTATATTTAAAGCCTTCTTGTAAAAGTTTAATCTAAAACTAGCTACCAGATGTAAAGTGTTTCCTTTTACATGTTATAACAAAACCAGGAGTTTGAAACTCTGTTTTGTTTTCAGAGATCATTATTTAAACGTTGGTAATTAAGGAAATTAACGAGCCCACAATGGTGGCAGTGACCATGATAGTAATTAACTTGAACTTAGTCTTAGCTTAGGACCCCGATCTGTATCCCTACTAGAGTAGAAATAGCTGTGCTTATTCCGCGAAAGTAAAAACAGCCACTCTTCAAGTTATGAACTTTACATAAAAACACCAAACTAGCAGTTCAGTCTCAAGCACCTCCAGGACAGACAGCACTGCTACACGACGAAGGAAGTGAGAACTGTGGGTTGTTTTAGACAAACGTAACGGTCGTCCTGGAAGACCGACTTGAGGACGTCTAAGGTGAAAATCTTGGTTCCCTGCAGAATAGGAGACGGCGCAGCAGCCGGAATACTGTGGTCGTTGACCGACGACCAAGTGGGAACTGTAGGTTACGACTTTCAAGGCCAAATTCCTAGTTCATCCGCAGTGCAAGAGGCAGCCAAAATACTGCGGTTGGTGATCGACGAACCAAGCGAGAACTTCCAGGTAGGAGTTGCACCTAACTTATTGCGGGCGGAGGGTTGTCTTTTAGAACAGAGGCTGGTCAAGACTGAGGGCAGAAGGTGACGACGATGGCCACGGCTGGACCAGTCGGTATGACGAGGGGTGTAGGACATCAAGCTGGCAGGTAGCAAGAGGACGGGCCTGTAGATGAAGCAGCGAGGGTCGTCTTCACTGTCCAGAGTCAAGGGGTGAGCCTGGCCACAGGAGAATGGTTACGTAACAGTCGAGTAGGGAGAAAAGTCTATTTGACGGAACGAACGGACGGACTCACAACTTAGGGTGTCACATCCCCCTGAGGGCAAGTAAATTCCACAAAATGTGCACACCTCGCACTATCCCCCCCACCCCCCGGAAACCGGAAGTGACGTCATTTTCCAAGATGGCGGCACTAAAGGAAACCGGAAGTGACGTCATTTTTCAAGATGGCAGTGCCCATTGAAACCAGAAGTGACGTCTATTTCCAAGATGGCAGTGCCCACGGGAACCGGAAGTAACGTCATAGCCCCGCCCACCTCCGTGACATCGATATGGACGAGGGTGGGAAATCACATTTTGTAGATCTGGACGAGGGGTTTTTTCGGCTTTGGAAGGGTCTGACGATGAACCATCCGACGACAAACCATCTAACGACGAAACGTCCAACGAACCATCTGACGATGAAACATCCGATGACAAAACATTCGACGATGGTGTCGACGAACCATCCGTTGACGATGTAGAGGTTTGGGGGAGTGGGCGACCCTAACATGATAATACTAAAGTGTGGGGATGGTTCAACGTACGAAATTCAATAATTAATAAGACATTTGGTTGGGTTCAATATTTGATGTTTCAATGCAAGATTCTATACATAGCTTCGCCTGCCACGACTTAACGAAACAAGCTCTTAATAATTGTTAATGTGATGAATAAATACAAATGAATAAAAGGGACATGATGGCTTACGTGAGGAGGACTGGGGAAATTGGGGAGGAATGACAATAAATTTCTAATTAAGAAGCCAAAGATTACGTACGGAAGATTGGGGTGGAATGGGGGCTTGGAATGTATTATTATTGTGATTACCTAAACTAACAATACATTGGCTAGGCAATGCACATGCTTAACAATTGGTGTGATTTTAGAATACATAACAATACAGTGAGTGAGTTTAATAATAGAGGCAGGGCTTGGATCGTCATCCAAGCTCAGCTCAAGGGAATCAAGATGCTGGGTCATCAGTCCCAGCATCAGGTCGTCCAATATTGACGTTGGCAGGAGCTGAGGCAGGATGAGTCACTACAGAATGCCCCCCTCCCTGAGACAAAAGTGCAGCAGCTCCGTATGATGCTGATGTATTCTTGAACTTGTTTTCTGCAAACTTGTACTTTGGAAATGGTAGAACAGGGTCAGGACCCAAAAATAACGCCATGGGAAAAAAAAAGAAAATACACAATATTACAATTAATAAGTCGATCCCGGTTAAAGGAAACGGAATGGTTTTCAAAAGCTTTAACTTATTAGTTGCCCAGCCCTAAACGTGGCGAGGGACAACTGTAAGACCTTACAATTAAACTTACAATCTAATTCCGTTCCACCTAGATCCCGGTAAACATTGGTACGGAGAGATCCTTCCCAAAATCTAGGATCAGACAGCGTTTATATTGAGGTTGTCAAACAGCCAGTGAGTTTAAGGGTTGACGGACATTTTTTATTTAAAATAGTGACTTGAGTTATTATGATACTCGTTAATGCACACGTCTGTCACGTGCTAAATGCAGAGACTAAGGTCGACCAAATTAGCTGGCTGCTGAGCCCAAACGCGTCTCAACAAGAAATACTTTAAAAAGTATCAAGTATAGTTTAAAAAAGTAACATCTTCAATTAAATTAGATTGAAGGAAAAGAAAAAGGTCTGTCAAAGGTTCGGTTGTACCTGAGAAAATTAATGCTGATAAAAATAAGCGCTGGTTCAAGTCAAGCATTTAATGAAAACGTTAGGATATATTTAAAACTCAATTAAATTCTCTTCAACGATCATCATATTAATGACAAGAAATAATGATGCCATTACAAAATAACTATGATTCGCACACTTAAAATAGCAGTTGCTAACTATTTACAAGAAAATCGTGTGCAATCCAGATTATAAGTATATAAACTCATGGTTAACGATGTTGCTAAGCAACGGCCTCGCGCTCACGTGCTACCATTGTTGGCGTCAATGCCTTCGTTCTATCAATGTTCCCAATTTTGAATGAAACGAATATGAAGTGCTTGCCTGTTTTATTTTGCTTATTTTCAGGTAAGTAGGC
>JAHWFP010011058.1:5233-22496 GCA_023313725.1 Lithobius niger | reverse complement strand
AAAAAAAGGCATGCATTAGCACGTTAATAGTATAGGCAACATCAATAATTATTTTTAATAATCATGTTGCTTAACGCACGTTTTTATTTTTTTGCGGTCGAGTGAAAAGGCGTTTTCGAAGATAACCTGAGAAATTCGACCCGATTTTTAGAGAAAGACACGAAACTGCAAAAAATTATTACGGAATAAAATTCGTAGTTAATTAAACTTAATTGTTGCGGTGTAAAGTTTTTTTTTTTTTAAGGCTAATATAAACTTCTTTGGAATAAGTGGGAACAAGTGTCACAACCAAATTTCAACTTTAATTTGTTGGTTCAATGAAAATATTTAAATATCGTGTGCAAGTTAGAATATAATTCAAATCTAACCTAAACGTTAATTGCACGGTTTACTCACCTTGTTATTTCATTTTTTGCACAGTTTTTGCATGATACAATAAAAAAAACTAAAATAATTCTGTGGTTCTTTAGAAGTTTACAGTGGACAACCTGCCGAAGACCCAGGAATGGTAATTTTATAGCATCCAAACTTAAATTTGGGTTGGATTTATGGTGCTATAAACATTTTACAGTGCCCAAAAAAAGTGTGATTACTTCGTAACGAAGCGGACGCATGTTTTTTTTTTAATGACTGAAGATGGGACGAATTAAGATAAATTTAGATTTTAAACTTCAGGAGTGTATGAAGTTTTCCATTTGACAAGTAATGGACAATATTTAAAATTGTGTAAATCCACAGTAGAAATTGTATCTTGTGGCTAGGGGTTGTACATGTGAGTGGCAGCTTAGGGTTTAGAGGGCCAGGAAAGGTTCTCAGCTATCTAGAAATTTTCGGCGAAATTATAGAAATTTCATGTTGAATAATCAACTCAAAATTATAAAACAGTGACATGGACATTGCACAAAAATTGTCCCGACACAACAACACCAGAACTCTTTAACTTGCCAATTGGCCTAGGAAAGGATTGTTACAATTTGTGCATAACTAGTTAGTTAAATTATGCATGCAAACACTTGTCTAGCCTAGGTAAATAACTAACATTTCTTTTTAAAAATCGCATTCTGGGTTACAAACGTTGCAAATGTTGGATGATATGGGCATACCAAAAATGTGAGGTACAACCATCTTTGTAAAGTTTGAAGCAGTTGTCAATGGCGTAACTAAGCAGTTAATCAACTTTTCATCTTGAAACAAATCATTGGTCTCCAAGACTAGATAACATGAAACTCTTAGATTGGTAAGCATTTTCTGCCTATGAATAGTTTTAGCAGTTAACATTTTAAGATATAGCCTACAAACTTCTATTTTATAGACACTTAGAGGCAAAAAAGTTTACCTCTTCCTAACAGTAAACATGTTACAAAAACAAAATTGCGTCCAGTTTTGTTCATTCTGGTTACCCATTTAAAGAAGTGATATCTTACATCCAAATTGTACAATCTTAGTTATTAAGCATATTTCCATAGTTTTTGCATCAGAATTTGTTTAGATCAAAATAAAGATTTAAAATCCACTAAGGTTAGGGGAAAAATTGAATTTTGCACTTCTCTGCACTAAATGAAGTTAGTAAATTTTGCTAAAATCGCAAAATCACGTTTGGGTGGTGGTGGGTTTCCAGCGGGGCTTCTAGATCAAGTGCCTGTATCACCTAAGTGCTTACGGATACGGCTTGGGCTTCCCCACTAAACTGCTGGTTAGGTTCGTGGTTTCACACTCAATGACTTCATTAGCTATACAGCCGCTTCTCACTGGCACAGGCCGATGTCGGTAGAACCTTAAATACGGTTCCTCCTTTATAAACTGATGCGTTTCGTATCAACAGTTGACACACTCCTCCTGCTGCCAAATAGGTGATGGGTGATTTTAACCCGAACAGGGACCATTACTACTCTTCCCGGTACAAAAAGAAATCATAGGGGACCTACCTTCGTCCTAATTCAAAAACTTTGAGTTATTCATTTTAGTGATCGGGTTTAATCAAAATGAGGGTTAATAGGGTACCTCACGATCTTGCTGCTACGGAGGCTATGCCTTGCAATGAAAAGGGTGATCCTATCTGTTATGGAAAGGGGGTCCAAAAAGAATACAGCTTTAAACTAATCGTCCAAAGTGACATTAGTAGCAAAACGAAAAATGGAGTTTAATTGTTACCTTGCGCGAGTTAACACTTAAGACCAAGGCGACCTACCAAGAGTTCGTAAGCCATGGCCTTTATATTGTTGGCACAGATGGCATACCCGGACGAAACTATGGACCAATCTACTCATTCTTGGAAAGTAAAACAATTTCTGAGCTCGTGCCAAAGTTTTTCTGGCACCGAAATGTCCTCCCGTAACCGTACTATGGTTAAGATCCAACACTTGCCTTTGTAAATTCCTGGGACGAAATAGCTTTAGATTGGCTGACTCAAGGGGGTCATGCGCAAGGTCACAATATATTACACCTTGCTGGTCGTCATAGATGCAATTCGCTGAATGTTTATCTACAAATCTCTAAATTGCGACCGAAGCAGCTTTCCAAGGTTTTCCCTGCAAAGCTAATGCTAACGTGTTCATGAATTCGTCTCTCAGAGTTTCAGCTGCTATCATTTCAACCGTAATTTGAGCTACCTCAACATTGCAGTTAAAACAATCGTTGTTGAATACATAAAATGGCTTGCATAAATGGGACCCCTGGGACCTATGTTTTTGTTTGCTATTTCGCAAGATGTCGGTCTATGCTGAAATCCTTTCAGCAAATCGAGGCACAAATCTGCGAAACCAACTTGCTAATCCTACGAATTTTTGTACTTCTTTCACAGTTTTTGGTGTTGGCCGAGACTGTAAAATCTGTACTTTTGCAGGATTTGCTTTTACGCCATCGTCAGTGACCAAATAACCTAAAACGAACAGTTCCTTAACCACAAACTACCTGAATAACCCTTCATTCACCATCATAGACAATGCTGCTTCCAGGCCAATCAGGTGCTCCTTCCAGAGCTTTGAACCGATCCCAAAGGCATTGCTTCCCACCAAAAACTCCAGAATTAAGTTTTCCAAGTTAATAAGAGACACAGATCTGATCAACGCGAGTTAACACTTTAGACTTGAAAGGTTCTGTGTCAAATTAAAAATATAACGGGTTTTTCACAATTTACAGCATTCGTTCATAGCAGTAAAATTGAGAAATGATACTGCCCTACTATCAAGTCTCCTTACTATGAATTAACCGTAAGTTGCCCGCATTTTCAACGGTTAGCATTAATACCATTTTCATCAAGCTAATTAGGTTCACTTAGCTTAGCTTCTGGTGGGATCAAAAATTTACAAAAAGGAATTGTGGGCTCTAAAGAAGTGGCACAAATTTATACTGGTGTTTGACTAGGCCACTTGTAATAGATGAAAATCAAATTTTGAAAGCTAATGAACATAAAACATGCAAATGAGCTGAACGAAATAAAATAAAATAACTTTAACACAGTTTTTCCAAATTATTCATATGAGTCACCAATCTAGATCTTGAAATGTTTCCCTTGGCAGTTAGACTAGCAATAAAAAGTAGAAATATCAGACAAATTGGCAAATTTTAAACTGAACGAGTCTGGAATTACAAAGTTAAGTGAATTCACCAGGTATTTCGTCAACAACAGGTCTCAAGTTTGAAATATGTTGGTACCCCTTTTGCAAGAGACCCGTTGAAACTTCGCGAACCCGATAAACTTGAGGAGAAATTTTCTCCGCAATTTCGTACGGTCCTACAAATTTTCTTTGTAGTTTAGCCGCGAAATAACTATGCTTGTGTGACAAATAATGACTTTTTACCCAAATTTTATCACGAACTTCGAATTCCAGAGGTTTAGGAATACGAGCATTTAGCTTAGCATATTCGTAAGCTCGATCAGAATGTCTAATCCGTCATAATCTCTCCAAAGTTTTACGCAAATTACTAGTTAGTGTAGCAGCCCAAAGAGGTAGTGGCTGATCTAAAGTGTCTTGAATGGGAGGGTCTGTTCCTATATTTATCTCTCGGCTGAATTTTAAGAAAGCAGGGGTGTAGCCAGTTCTTGAATCAACCGAGCTGTTTATAGAAAGCATAAATAAAGGAAGTTTCTCGTTCCAGTCACGCAGGTTATCACCGCAAAATTGTACGATCATCCTACCAATTTTCTTACACTGTAGCTCTGCTGGGCTGTCCCTTACAGAAAAATTTGGTCAAAAACGGACCCAAACGAACCCATATAAGTCACGAAATGGTCACAAGGGTCCAAACAGATCCCACACTGGGCACAGTAGACCCCACAGCCAGAGGTTTTCAATGATTGATCCCACTACATCCCAAGTTTAAGTCACAATCCGGGGTTTTTGCAGTGTTTGATCCCCAATTGATCACAAATTGTAACCTGTGTTTGCTGACTGGCCCCAACAAGCCCAAAGAAAGTCTCAGTTTGGGGCCTGCAATTTGTAGACCCCGGATAGGCCCGAAATGATCACAAACTGCGACTTCAGCATATTCAAGCTTGGTCACTCAAGACCCCTACTTGGCCACAGTTGGAGGATTTATTGCCTTGCGCCCTGTTTGACCCTACCTGGTCATAAACTGTGACTAAGAAATATGACAACTTGGTCACACAAACCCCAGTTGGTCACAGTTTGGGACTTGGCAAACTTGGCCCCAGTTTGACCCCACTTGGTCACAACTGGTGACTTACGGATACTCAGGCTTAGTCACAGGACCCCACTTGGGCGCGGTTTGGGGTTGTCACACCTAGACCCCCTGTTTGACCCCACTTGGTCACAAACTGTGATTTAAGAATACTACACTTTGGTCACACAAGGCCCTAGTTGGTCATGGTTTGGGACTTTGCCCCAGTTTGACCACACTTGGTAACAGTTGGTGACTTAAGAATATTGAGGCTTGGACACAAGATTCCAACTTGGCCATGGTTTGTGATTTTAACACCTAGACCCCTGTTTGATGCCACTTGGTCACAAACTGTGACTTAAGAATATGACAATTTGGTCACACAAGGCCCTAGTTAGCCACAGTTAGGGACTGGATAAGCTTGGCCCCAGTTTGCATCCACTTGATCACAATTGGTGACTTCAGAATATTCAGACTTGGTCACACACGACTCCCTTTTGGTCACGGCTCGGGGGTTTAACAACTTGACCCCTCGTTAACCCCACTTGGTCACAGAACGTGACTTAAAAAGTACTGCAACTCGGTCACACAAGGGTCGAATTGATCACAGTCTGGGAATAGGCCCCAGTTTGACCCCACTTGGTCACGCAAGACCCCCACTTGGCCACGGTTTGGGGCTTTAACACCGAGACCCTTGTTTGACCCCACTTGGTCACAAACTGTGCCTTTTGAGAATACTGTTAACTTAACCAATTTGACCCCAATTTGAGCATACTGGTCACACTGGTTGCAGTTGGCGATGCAAAAAAAGTCCTTTAAGAAAAATAAAAATGGGGGAAATTTTTTGGATCAAAAATCAAATTCTTGAATCCAAGAAAGCGGCTTCCAACCGGTATTTCTAAAATAAAAAAAATAAAAAATACTTAGGATGCCACACAACAGGGCCGAGAGTTCTCCAAATGCCCCAGAAACTGACCCAAAATTGCCCAAAAATATTGCCCAAAAGTTATAGAGTCATTACCAGTTTGTTTCATTATAAATGTGCAGTGCGTACAAAGATTTGGATGCCAACACTTAATAATGTCACAATATGGACATACAGTCTACTTTGAGAATGTCAAACGATGTGTGACACTTCCTTAATTTTGTGTAGATTCTATTTGCGTAGCAAATGGCTTCTATAGTGTAAAACAATTAATGCCAATTAATTGTTTAAAACAAAGTTAAACTGCCCCAAACTTTAGCAAAAATCAATTAATGGAAATCGCACACCCATAACTTTTAACTATTAAGGAAATGTGCCTATATAAGATTTACTCAATAGATCTAAACATGTCAGTACAGCAAGGAATGATGTCAAAGGAGGTAAGTGATGGTATAAATACACAGTGCAGGTCCAAGTACAGTATATAATGTAATGCTAAGTATAGTGTAATAGTGTGTAACTCATGTTACTTAGGAATTTATAACTAATACCAACTGTCACTTTTCTTTTCCTTTTGCTTGGGATCAAGAAACATACATTTTGGTGACTGGAGTAGTCTTGGTCACTTTTTGGTCACAAACTGGGGTCAAAAAATAGATCACAACGGCCTGAATGAGGGTCTGTTAGGGACCAACTGTGGGGTTTATTTGAGACCCCACAAAGATTCCATTTCGACCCCTATTGTGACCAAATATTTGATCACAATAAAGTCACAAATTGGTGCCAAAAAGCAAGTCACAAGGTCCCCAACAGATCCCGCATGTTTCAATATGACCCCTGTCATTGTGACCAAACATTGGGCCCTGATAGGTCCCCTTTTGACCACTCAACGGATCAAATATTTCTGTAAGGGGTTAGACGCTGGATGGTAAAGGGTGGTAACTGATTAATACCAAAACGCCTGTAAAATTCCTTACTAATTGAGCTCACCAGGGCGGCTCCATTATCACTCACCACGCGAGGAGGTACTCCAAATATAGGGAAAACTTGATTAATTAACAGCGTGACAAGTTTTTTCGTATCACACTTTTTACATGGGTAACAAAGGAGATATCCGGTGAACAAATCTGTTATTACCAGTACATTGCGATTCTTACGCGGACTCCTGGTCATTGGCAGAGACTGCTTCCAATCTAAATGGATTGTGTGGAAAGGATGGTTCAAAGGAATGGTTTGTAGTCTACCAAGAGTTCGTAAGCCATGGCCTTTATATTGTTGCCACAGGTGGCATACCCGGACGAACCTATGGACCAACCTACTCATTCTTGGAAAGTAAAACAATTTCTGAACTCGTGCCAAAGTTTTTCTGGCACCGAAATGTCCTCCTGTAACCGTACTATGGTTAAGATCCAACACTTGCCTTTGTAAATTCCTGGGAAGAAGTAGCTTTAGATTGGCTGACTCAAGGGGGTCATGCGCAAGGTCACAATATATTACACCTTGCTGGTTGTCATAGATGCAATTCGCTGAATGTTTATCTACAAATCTCTGAATTGCGACCGAAGCAGCTTTCCAAGGTTTTCCCTGCAAAGCTAATGCTAACGTGTTCATGAATTCGTCTCTCCGAGTTTCAGCTGCTATCATTTCAACCGTAATTTGAGCTACCTCAACATTGCAGTTAAAACAATCGTTGTTGAATACATAAAATGGCTTGCTGAAATTGGGAATATGTACTTCCGTGAGGGGCGGATTCATGCAATCCTCATCGGGAGTGGCGACACCTTCAAACATCCGTGACAAACTATCCGCTGGGGCGTTAAGTCTTATCGGGTTGGAAAACTAAATTAGCGTCCAATGACGACAAGAATACCAGCCACCGGGCTATGCCCCCTCTGTTGTTCTTCTTGACGTCCATCAAAGTTAAAGGGTAGTGGTCTGTCACGCACAGTATGTCACCGCCTTCCACGAGATGGCGCCACTTTTTGAGGCCAAAAACAACTGATGGCATTTCACGTTCAGAGCAATTATAACGAGCCTCGGCCAAAGACAGTTTACGTGATGCCCTATCAACTGTAACAGCATGGTCATCGTTTGGTCCCTTTTGGCATAAACAACCAACACCAGAGGCGCTGGCATCTGAATACAAAATCCATTGCTTGGTAGGATCACGATGAACTAAAATAGGAGCATCTAATAAATAGCTCTTGGTGTTATTAAATGCTTCATCCTCTCTGGGACCCCAAGACAAATGTTTTTGTTTGCTATTTCGCAAAATGTCGGTCAATGCTGAAATCCTTTCAGCGAATCGAGGCACAAATCTGCGAAACCAACTTGCTAATCCTACGAATTTTTGTACTTCTTTCACAGTTTTTGGTGTTGGCCAAGACTGTAAAATCTGTACTTTTGCAGGATTTGCTTTTACGCCATCGTCAGTGACCAAATAACCTAAAACGAGTAGTTCCTTAACCACAAACTCTGATTTTTTTTAGTTACCTGATAACCCTTCATTCACCATCATAGACAATGCTGCTTCTAGGCCAATCAGGTGCTCCTTCCAGAGCTTTGAACCGATCCCAAGATCATCAACATAATCGATGCATCCTAGGTGACGTATCGGTTTGACGCACTACGACAATGCACGACAGAAATTGGCTCCACTATTCCTTATGCCAAATTGAGCACGGAGAGGAAGGTATTGGCCCTCAGTAGTGACAAATGACCCTATTTTGCCGCTCTCAGGGTCCAAGGGCACGTGCCAATATGCCATAGTTAGGTCCAAATTACTTCGGTATTTACATTTGTCGTAACGTGCAATGAGTGTATCAATGAGTGGTAGTGGAAATGGGTCACGCTGCACGTTCCGGTTGAGAGGGACATAATCCACCACCAAACGAGACGTTCCGTCCTTTTTCGGCACCAAAAACACGGGCCAGCAGTGTTCACTAAAACCAGGAACTATTATTACGCCTAGGTCAAGCATATTTTTAACATGCTCGGCAACCTTCTGTTTACCTAAATAGCTTAAAGGGTAGGGGTGGCAAGCTACAGGAGGGGCTCCGCGAGTGTCTATCACCATGGGAGGGCAGTGTTTAAATTTTCCTACTCTTGTAGAAAATGCATGGCGATAAGTCACTAACAAAACAAAACGTTGTTCCTTTTGATCCGAGTCCAAAATGTCAACTTTATTCACCTTTTCTCGGATGTCCTCCAGGGTGGATTGTAGCTCTGCATTGCCAATAATCGCACCTAGGGAAGAAGCGCAAGGGATTCCTACGGAGAGCATACACGTCGCCTTTGAATGGATGCCAAAACCAATAATTTCTATTATAATTTAAAATCATCCCTGACCAAGTCAGAAAATCCAGACCTAAAATTAGTGGTTGGATGGCATCAGGAATCTCAATAAATGGGTAAACAAAAGAAAGGGTTTTAATCTGAATGAAAATGATGAAAAACACAGGGCAAATACCGCAGCGCCCATCAGCATATCTAACCCGATATCCCCGCTTTTTGAATTTGAAACCCAAATTAATCAAATCGTCGTGTAAGCCCTCGTGCACAAAACTAAGGCTTGATCCACTGTCCAAAAATGCATCGGCAATTTCATCCCCGATTCGCACACCAACGTAGCCACAAGGGCTATTTTGGGGCTCTCCTCAGGACCCTTAACTATACGGGGAAGTCCAAGATAATCTATTTTTTTGGGACTCTCAGCCCTTATCCCTCTGGGTATTCGATGAGGGTCGTCAGGTAACTGGCCACCGTACCAATGATCTTGCGGCGACGGCACTGCAAAGCCAGATTGAAGTTGTCGCCTGATTATTTTGGGTAAGGGGGGGAGCATTTGGATTTACCCCTGAGTTTTCTGTGAGAGCTGGCTCACATTAGTATTGACAATGTTTGAAGCCCAAGCTGGGCGAAGCTCAGGATGCTTTATCCAGCAATTTTTAGCTAAATGCCCAGATTTAAAGCATTCGTTGCAAACTACTGCCTGTCCTCTAGCTTTGTCTAAACCAGAAAATAGGCTGAGATTTAGGCTGAGTATTAAGCTGCTGATCGTTTTGTTTAGTTTGAGCAGTGGCAACAGTTGCTGGTTGAGAACGAGCTAAATCTGCAACTAACTTGGGAATAGAAAAATTGCCTGCCCTAACAGCCTCGACTAGTTGTTTAGTTTGTGAACAGGAACTTATGTCATGATTAGCAGTGTTATGCAACTGACAAAATTTTCTCTCTGTTGCAGGTGCCGCCGCTGCAGGTGAAGACACTACAGGGACCTGTATAGAATTGGCAGAACGGCGTTGTTTACAGACACGTTCGGGTTAGACAAAGTAGTTATTGGTGCGTCAACGGATAAATTATGGCCAGTTTTTGAAGCTAGGTTGTTTCCATTCTTGTCGCGTAGTTGTAAAATTCGACCAAGTTTGAAAAATCCCTCTGGCAAGCATAAGGCTGAAACGTTTTAGACAGATTTTCTTTGATGATTTCGATAAGTTCCTCAACAGAGTAACTATCGTCAAGTTGTGAAGTAATTGCCTCACATCTTCGGAAAAAAGTCTGGAAATTTTCATTTGACCCCTGAACTGTCTGACGTAATGTTGCAACTAAACGCCTATTTTTAGAGGGAGGGTGAAAGGTGTTTTTAAAAGCTGCACAAAATTCCCTGTAAGATGAAAAGGGTGGGTGCTGGTAAAACCATCTATAAGCTTCCTCTGTTAATGCTAAAGGAATGCAACAAGTTAAAAATTCCTCATCAGAATAACCTTTCACTTGCTTAATCTTAGACAGATCAGTCAGGAACACATATGCTGGAGTGGAAGATGCTAGCCCACTAAATTTAGGTAAATCTAAAGCCTTAACTTTAATGTCTATTCCTCTGTTCACAGGTGGAGCTGTAGAAAAAGGAACATTACCCAAATTCTCATCAGTGCAGGTTGGAAAATTTGGTGGATTGAAATCTGAATAAGGCTGGTCTTGAACATGCAAAGGATAAGTTTGAAACTGAGTGTAAGGTGGTAAAATTCGGTCAACTTTTAAAGGTTTAACCAAACTCTCATTTTTTTTTTCAATGTGCAACTCCATTACAGCCTTTGACATTTTCTCAACCTGATCCAATTTATTTTCCAAAGCCTCATATCTATCCTTACAAGACAAAGAGCAAGAAACTCCTGAACTAGCTTTGCTACTGCAAGAACTCGAATGAGTCCTTAAAAGTTTAGGATTTATTTGTAATTTAGAGCCGTTACGCACCTCTAACTCTAGGTTAACTTTTGACTGGCCTGGCAACACATTCCACTGATTCAACAAGTTATTTAGGTATAGTATTCTTTGCTAAAGGAACCTTCTTAACAGTTAAAGATTTACCTTTTGGTCTACTATTTTTAATCATTTGTAACTGAGAATCACTAAATGGAAGACCATCAGCCAAAACATGCACTTCTGAAGGATCAGGTAAGCTTACAGCCTTAAGTGATGCTAAATTGATGTTTTCTGAACTTACGTTTTTAACCCAATCTTTGCATCTAATCTTAGCTCAAGGGAATCAAGATGCTGGGTCCAGTCCCAGCATCAGGTCGTCCAATATTGACGTTGGCAGGAGCTGAGGCAGGATAAGTCACTACAGCGAAGCAACTTCCGACGACTCAAGGTTCTGTGCAGCCGTGGCTTCTGAATGGGCACAACTCTGCCACACGATGGAGCAGGGTCAGTGACAAAGCCACGAGTTGCTGCCAAAACTACTGCAGGGGCTGACAGACGCATAGGAGGAGTTACTGGTTCTCTTCTAGAATTCTTCAAGGGGTCTGAGTGGCGATGTTCAGCCAAACTCCTGGCTAGGATTGATGGTAACGAATTTAGTAAAAACTTCAGCTGGTCTGACGACAACTTTGAAGTAAAATCGTCTAAATTCATTTCTTCTTCTCTAGAATTGATGGAAAACTGGTCAGACTCAAAGCTTCTGGCAGTTGAAGAAGTTGTGCTTGGGAGATAACTTCCTTCAGATTCAGGTTGGCCAAGAATAATTGGTTCGATTGAAAGTTGCTTTCTTCGAGGGAGCAAACGCTGAACAGGTGCAGAAAATGGCTCAGGTACACTGCTAAATACTTCCTCTCGAATCTTCTTTTGTAAAAGCTTACGTCGAAAATCGTCATTTCTTTTAATATTAGCCTGTCTGCCTTCTTCATCCAAGTGAGCTGCAGTTATCCTCTCCAATGGCTTACTACTGCTGGACCAGGACTGGTTGAAAACTGGAGTAGAATGAACTGGATTTGATGGAAATTTCTTACAAATTTTCCTTGTCATCTGTCGTTTTTCAATGCTTTTGCTGCTTGAAACATGTGTGATGTTGAACCATAGACGGAATGAACATCAATTTTCCCTCCTTGGTAGAGTCACACTTTCCTCTTTTGCCAAACGTTCTGAAGGTCCAGGGCAAACTGGTGATGAATGAACATGAACGTTTGTTGTAAGGGAACTCTCTGGCTGATACTGAAGGAACCTGCTACCGTAATCCACGTAAAAAGGGCTTGCAATTGGAAATGGATTCACATCTTCATGCTGATCCATAGCTTCTAAAGCAACAGAAAGGTCAGAACAATCGTCCAGAGAAACGGTAGGTGGCGAATTTTCTGCTGTGGCTTGCTCACTACTTTGGCTTGCTCACTACTTTTTACATCGTCCAAAACAGTTGCTGGCGTCGAAATAGTGATTAATCTGGATGGTTCCAGCCTCGCTTTTGTTGCACAAAGCGGGTAACGTGGTGTGTCTTCGTCCATTGTTTCTCTTAAAACTTGTAAACTGCCCTAAACGGGTACAGGACAGGGGAGTGGAGGGATTTGGCTTCTAACAACCCTGACAAATTCACTTTCATGATTATAAAATCCTCAACATTACATAAGAAATTGGGGGTTCGAAATTCAAATTTTTAACGTTTTGGCCGAAATGCACCAAAAATGTACAGGTTTGGGGGAGTGGGCGACCCTAACGTGATAATACGAAAGTGTGGGGATGGTTCAATGTACGAAATTCAATGATTAATAAGACATTTGGTTGAGTTCAATATTTGATGTTTCAATGCAAGATTTTATACATAGCTTCGCCTGCCACGACTTAACCAAACAAGCTCTTAATAATTGTTAATGTGATGAATAAATACAAATGAATAAAAGGGACATGATGGCTTACGTGAGGAGGGCTGGGGAAATTGGGGAGGAATGACAATAAATTTCTAATTAAGAAGCCAAAGATTACTTACGGAAGATTGGGGTGGAATGGGGGCTTGGAATGTATTATTATTGTGAATACCTAAACTAACAATACGTTGGCTAGGCAATGCACATGCTTAACAATTGATGCGATTTTAGAATACATAACAATACAGTGAGAGTTTAATAATAGAGGCAGGGCACACTTAAGATCGTCAAGATGCTGGGTCATCACTCATCAGTCCCAGCATCAGGTCGTCCAATATTGACGTTGGCAGGAGCTGAGGCCGGATGAGTCACTACAACGAAGCATCTGACAACGAACCATCCAACGCCGAACCCTCCATCGACGAAACATCTGACTACGAAGCATCCGACGACGAGTCACCCGACAATCAGACCATGTAAATTCTACCAAATTCCATGTAAAACCTACGTTCACTTCCAACCCAAACCATGTAAATTATACCCCATCAGACCATATAAATTCTACCAAACTCCACGTAAAATCTACGTTCATCGAGGACTGACTGACGAAACATCTGATGATGAACCATCTGACGACAAACCATCCGACGACGAGTCACCCGACAATCAGACCATGTAAATTTTACCAAATTCTATGTAAAATCTACGTTCACTTCAACCTCAAACCATGTAAATTCTACTCCATCAGACCATGTAAATTCCACATAAAATCTACGTTTACCTAAACTAACAATAACACCTCACGTCGCATAGAACACGACGGAAATGACGTCAACCCTACTTTGAGAACGCGCGACCTCGCACCGACCAGAGGGTTTTGTGCCTTCCGGACGGTAAACTCAACATAATTTCTTGTAAACTTGAGGCACACATCATCCCCAACCTCATCTGGTAGAACGTCACCATCTTACAACCCACAACCCGATCGTTAAACGTATTCTTAAACGTACAATAAACGAAGTAGAACGTGAGGGGAACAACTAAACAACTAAAAAAAACCTTTATATACGATTCATGTTTATGTTTGGACGTTCTCACCATGTTCCTCAATCATGTTTGCATGTTTCCACGTCTGTCTACCTTCCTTTTAATACGTGGAATATATCCATATTGAAACTATATACAACGAGAAACCGTCCCTTTAAACGTAAGAAAAAAGAGAGGATCTCAGGTTATCTAACGCAGGACTTATCGGCCAACATAACTACTCCCACCAGCTCTCTATTATTCTATACACCTTCTAAGCCAAAAAGACAGGTTTCAGTTCATCGGAGCTCGTTTCAGTCATTGGAGGAGCTTTTTACGGGACAAAAGTTGGGTGATTTACCAAAGTATTATAGACAGGTGCAACAGCACAATCTTTCGGCCATTGATGCAGGGGTTTGTATCTCAGTTGGTATATGTTCAGATGCACCATTTCTCCTATTTTCAGCTTGTTACCTCGAGATAACTTGGTGGAGCAATTCTGGGGTGCACATTTTTTATTTATAAGGCTATTTTCCATGTATCGGCAATGCCTATATTAGTGTGTAAGCAATAATCATTGTGTTCCTTCTTTTGTAATAAACATTTCTACAATTATCACATTAAGTGGAACTAATTATGTGGAACTAATTGTGTGCTCTTTCTTCTATTATGTAATTATAGAGTCCTGGGGGAGAGGGAGATGCAGATTATTCATTTATAAGGCTATTTTACACACATCGGCAATACTAACATGAGTGTATAAGCAATAATCATCATTAAAAAATGTTCCCTCTTTTTTTTTTCTGTACTTTGTATTCTCTCAAGTATACCCGTTTTTTTCTCAATAAGCGTAATATTCTCTCAAAAATGCCTGGCTTTCTCTCAGAATGCGTGGCAAGCTCTCAATATAACCTGGTATTATATTTGTTGATATAGGTTCCATATTATATCAGTACATTGGCCATACTGTAAGTATTACTTTGCCAGCATGTCATGTGATTACAGGAAGTGATGCAACCAGCTACTTCTAGAATATATCAAAAAAGGTAGTTTTTAATAAATCATTCAAACTTGAAGAAGAACGAATCACTTGAATCTTGGGGAAATTGTGGATGTTTCAATAGAAACACAAAACAATGCTCTAAACAAGAGAGAATACCAAGTTGATACATTGATACAAACATACAAGAGTACTATGACCTTAAGTATAAAACTACGCAACCAAATATTCAAGGTACAGACAGTCACATCAAGAGGGCTAACCTCATAGCTTATTACTGGCATCCTCACAACAGAGAATATTTATCTATGATTGTCCGGGTGAAGACTAACTGAAGCCTGACCGGTTCTCATGCTTACAATTATCGAAGGCAATACAGACATCAAAAACAGAAGACAGATGGAAGAAGTGTAAGACTTAAAGCTGATGTCAGGGGTGACATGGAGTTGACAAGTGCAGAATTCTCGGAATTCTACAGAGAAGTACAGAATGAATGCTACACAGCAAATAACTTCGGAAGATGAATCATTATTCTTTGATTGACCAAATATAACGTGTTCCTTCATAACGAAATATATAGTTAATTATTGATAGTTTGCACTATTAGAAATGTTTACTTTTCGTAATACAGTGATGAAATAAACATTTAAGGTATTTTAAAGTGTATATTATTTATTTCAACTAATTAGATTCTGTAATTAGTTCAACTGGATGTGGTGGTAAATGTAGAAACGTTTCATAAAACAAAAAGAACATGTTTATAATTATGATTATTTTTTAAACGCGCTGATGTTAGTAGTGACGATATTCAGAATTTATAGGGGTTTTAGGCCCGAAAAGTCCTATAAATTCCTGCCGATAAATATATATAATAGTCTTATAATGGAAAATCCGCAACCCAGTATTCTATAATTACAGTAGTTCAACTTGATATGATAATTTATAGAAAACAGTTCCCACAACCGATGACATACCTCATCCATCCATCACAATAGGCTTAATAAAACAGAAGGAACACGTTTTAATGATGATTATTGCTTACATGCTGACATTAGTATTACCGATGTAAGTAAAATAGCCTTATAAATTGAAAATCTGACCCCTCTCCACCAACAGATGGAACACGTTTAATGATGATTATTTAATATCAATTAGTTAACAAGCAGACGATTCTGCTATTTCGCTTGCTGAAACCGTATTCGTTTCGCCATTGTCAAATGATGATTATGGCTTACACACTGGTGTAGCCATTGCCTATATATGTAAAATACCGTAAATAGAAAATATGCACTCCAGAATTGCTCCACCAAGTTATCTCGAGGTAACAAGCTGATAATAGGAGAAAGGGTGCATCTGAACATATACCGAGATACAAACCTCTGCATCAATGGCTGAAAGATTGTGCTGATGCACCTGTCTATTACTGGAATTTGGCTCTGGGCAAGTGGGCTAGAACAGGTTTCAGGACAGCAGTGAAAATTCTTGGTGCGGCGTTTAGTCCGATTGGTAGGGAGATGAATTCGTAGACGCTTCCGTCGTACAAGAATCAGAAAAGATGATGGACTGCCCGATGGAGTGGGATGTGAAGATATGCATCTTCTAGATCGAGTGAAATGGCCCAGTCGTTTTTGTTTAGATTTTGCCGAATGGTTTCGAATGTTTCCATCTTCAAGTGAGAATTTTCCATGAACTTGTTTAGTGGTTTCAGGTTGAAGAAAACCGGTTTTCCCCCCTGTTTTTTTTGGTATGAGGAAAATGGTGCTTTAGAAACCTGGTTGATTTGGATTTGGGCTTTTTTGGATGGCTCTTTTTTTGAGAAGTTCTTGAATTTCCATGGAAAGCTGAGGGCTTGTTTTTGATGCAAATTCCCAGGGAGGAGGTGTGATTAATTTTGGTCTGGACAGGAAGGTGGGAGTTATGATGGAGTGTATGAACTTGTCTTTTGTGATGTTCTCTCCGGCATGGCAAAAATGTTGAAGGCGGCCGCCTACTGGGATGGATGGACGAGGTCATCGGATGGAAGTCATCGGTTTGAAATTTACTGTGTGACGTCTTGGATGAGTAGAAGCTGCGGCGGTCTGGTGTTGAGGCTCTGTTGTTGCTTTTTTCCCTTCCTCTGTAGTTTGACTTGCTTCGAAAGGACCGGTTGTCAGAGGGTCATCGAAACGGGTTGGCTTTGAGGGATTAGATGAGCGAGTCTTTGTAATCCGATTTTTTGGGACTGGAACGAAAGGACTTCTGGTTCTTGTAAAAGGGTCTGTTGAATTTTGGCTTGTGTGAGGATTCCAAGTGTGGAGCAAGTTTGGGAATCAGACCGCGGAAAAGTGGTTTAGGGCCACATCTTTTTAAAAGGAGAGTTGTGTTAGAGTGGTAGACTGCAAAAGATGCCTTCGTGAAAAGCTGCTGAATGATACTGTTGAGACGTGCTGCCTCGGATTGACTTTGTTCAGATGAGACTTTTTCGCATAAAGCATAGATTGCCGCATAAATTACATCAGCTTGAGAAAGCGCTAGGAGACTAAGACGGGTGATCTTGTCGATGTCTTTCAGGACTGCGGAAGGGAT
>JAHWFP010011056.1:70348-111692 GCA_023313725.1 Lithobius niger | reverse complement strand
AGATATTGGAAGGAGGACGATCTAATAAATCAAATTTGAGAATAAATGAGAAAGAGGTATAGCATTTTCACTAGACTGAATCCATATTACGCACATCAATGATCGATCGCATAGGCCTAATATTGCCGACTTTTTCGCGATTACAAATGCTCCCGTGAATCGTGGTGATGGTTAGAAATTAATTTTAACTTTGAATTAGGTTAGATATTGGAAGGAGGACGATCTAATATACTAAATTTGTGAATAAATGAGAATAAAACCAGTGTTTTAATGCTGGATTGAACTCGCATCACGCACGTGAATAAGTAACTTTTCAAAGATGGATTTTGGCCTAAACGACCACACCAAAACATACGTTCAGGTCAGAAATCTTGTAGTAGATTTGTTAACGCACCCTCCACTTTTTTATCGAATTAATTTTAGCCGCCCATGGGTGTTTAATAGGCGATTTACGGTAGGCCTATGTTGGCTATAAGAAAAGATAAAATGGAAATGAATTGAACAAGTATACTGAGTAAAAATAATAATTTACATTAGGCGTACATAAATTCCAAGTTGTGCTTGCACCACAGCACAGTCAATGAAATGTCAATTTTGGGTCAAGGAGAGCAAGGTGGCTTTTGCTTCGTTTCTAAACTTCGTGAAGCATGATTTTGTTAAACTTATTTAGCGTAACTGACATCCAGAAATTGTATTTTTGCTTTACACTTGGGTTTTGGTTAACAAAAACGTCCAGTGATGTTTTGGCAAATTTCAAAACACGTACGAAAATTAAAATAAGTTTATGGCGTTTTAGAAAATCTATTTTGGTTTTGAGTGTTGCTTATTATCTCACATTCCCACATGGACGCCATGGTACCCTAAGATTTCACGGAAATGCTGTGTTTCATTTGTCGTTGAAAATCACGAGAAACATGAAGTTATTCACAATAATAAAAAAATTAAAAGAGCAACCACAACACAAAACTAAAAAGACTAAAACTGCAGGGCCTGCACCTGCTTAATTTTAGTTTTTATTGCCTAACCAAAAATATACACTACCTGTTTCCCTCCTTTTGAGCTTTTATTCCCTAGAAACTTGAAAGTTGGCTTCCCAGCCGGGCTTGTACTACTGCGCATGCACAGGGAAGGCTGGCTATATATACTCGGCGCAGCCGTACGATGGCATTATTTCTCCTCACCCAGAACCTAGACAATGGAGGGGAGGCCTGGGTGGGAGTTAAGGTAATGTATATTTTCGGTTAGGCAATAAAAACTAAAATTAAGCAGGTGCAGGCCCTACAATTTTAGTGTTTTTATAGCCGACGAAAATATACATTACCTGTTTTTATAGCGGACTTTGTAACACGGAGGAGGACTAGGTTAGCTGTCCCCTCGCGAACTAGTCCCTGGCGAACAACCTTGAGACCTGAACCAATTTCACTAATAACCGAAACAATACGCGGGCTGAGGAGTGATCCGCTGTTTCGGAAGGTAACATCCTAAGTGAGGTCACGCAGTGCGGTAATATATCTATCATAATCTAGTAATAGTTAAAGAAGCAGAAGAAGGCACCGGCAGCAGGGGTCTTAACACCGTGGGGTACAAGATAGGAAATCAGATACCAAAAGTAAATACCGAAAACGCCTACCTTGCTGGGAAGATGGTGCTCCCATGTGAGACGGACAGGCGGATGGTGTTGCAGCTGGTACAGGAAGAGCTGAAGAGTGAATGTCATCCGCAGGATGGGAACCGAAGGAACAAGAAGCGTGAATGATAAATCATTGTAGATAGTGTTTGTGGGTACTTGGACGTATAATAAAGCGGACTGCGGCGGATGCAAGGAGCGGACAGTGTCCGTAAAGTGGAGGGTGGTAATCACAGAAGGTAAAAAACACTTATTGAAGGCGGAGCAAAATTATGTTGTCAGATTATAATACTGAAGTTGGAGGAATGATGGCTGGTGAAAGCCAGGTACTGCGTGAAGATGAGATCTTGAGTAGATAGGCGAGGATCGTGATTGCACCGATGAAGCGGGACCCTCACCGAAAGGTTCGAAGTGGTTAGGAATTTTGAAGAGACACTTGGATAAAGTTTTAAGGGAGGACACGAAATCCTAAAGCAACACCTGACGCCTTGCCGCGGCACGGGGAGCATGGCATCACGTCCGTGGAGGATGATGAAGTTCCAATGATACCGTGGTACACAGGGACGAAGTTCGGAGCATTATCGTATTGCCATATTGAATACGAAGTGATTTTTTGTTATTGATTTGTGGCAATCGCATCCTTTCAAAGCGTAACAGTAGAGGCGGAGGCTGATGGTGGAGGATCGTCATCCAGTGTCTGATAACCACAGGTTGTGGACGAGGTATCTCGAAGTGGGGATGGCAACGGCGAAGGAGCCTCTTGGTGAAGTTTGGCTAAGGTGGGTGAAGAGGATGCATCCGCAGGATGAGGACGTGACGGTGGCTGGGTTGTAGTTGAAGATGGAGCAAGTCTAAGGCGGCGAGTGCGGGAACAAGCGACGTAGTAGGCCCTCCAAGGTGGGGAAGCAGGAATCGGTGAAACCTAGGCATTACGTGCGCGAAGCAGAGCATAATTTATGCGACGGGAACGGTACTGGTTTATAAGCTCAAGTTCGTTAGAGTAAGCCTCGTTCGCAGCACGGAGAAGATCCTTTTTGTGATGGAGGGCCTATGCAGACGCAGCCGCTTCCTGTAAAGATGTCGTAGCGGATTGAGCGGAGGAGCGAAGAGTATTGCGATCCATGACGAATCCATTTAGGTAGTCGAAAAGAAATTTTAGGTTGAAGTCTAGGTGTTCTTGTTCCCTGGCCGAAAGATGCAAACCCCTAGTGATAGCTGTTCGAAGCACTGGCATGGTAAGAAACGGAGTTGGTTTTTGAAGGGGACGGCACGTCCGCTGGAGAGAATGTTTGAAAAGTCTTGAGAGAGGATGTAGAGGAAACACGGGTTGGAGAGGATAAGGATGCCACAGATCGTTGTACCTTGGAAGATAGTAGAGACGGTTTTGGAGTTGAGGATGACGTCCTAGTGGGAACGAGTCGTTGGCGTGCTACTTTGTTTTTTACTGCTGTCTTGATCCCCGACGTTCCTGCTATTGCGGGAATTGTTTCGGTATCTGAAAGGGCAGGTCGTTTTAGAGGATGAATGGTAGGCAGCGGACCTGACACAGGACGTTTGGTGGCCTTCTTCGGTAGTGAAGGAGCGGTTGAACTCGGAGCTTGGATTTGTGATTGTTTAAGGGCCCGTAGTTGTTCTTGCTTCTTGGCTGCACGCTGCATTCTTTGCCGTGATTGAAGCTGCTTTCTTCGAATGAGTGTCCATCGGCTCGGTGAGACAGAAATGCAGATACGGCAGTTGCGTTCAAGTCCGTCACACTATCTGTGCCGCTGACAGCAAGGATGAGGATCGAAATGGAACGTAGTGGAGTAATTACATGCCTTGGGTGAAGGTACATTGGCTTCCTTCGTGATCGGTGTTTCAATGTTCGGTTTTACTTCAGCATCAGGCAGAGGATCTTCAGACGAAGAGGAGTCGGACATGGTGAACGACGAACAGGACACAGAAAAACCGTTAGACGTGTAGAGTTTTGAACTGTGAGGCGGACGACTGCAGTGGCGTCTGGTGGTGGAACGTGGCATCACTGCATAATCAGTGGATGAAGCGCTGTAGGTAGAATCGGAGTGTAGGTACTAGGTAGGATGGAGATGATGTTGGGGACGTGATATTACCGCGTCCCTTTCCCTCCTCTCTCCACCCCCCCCCTTTTTTTTTTTTTGCATAGTTTAAAGACATTGCAATTCAAAGTTTACACTTCACCACTAATAAATGAACAATCATAAACTCTGACCACTTGAATTTTCGGTAGAATAACGCAGCGTCCACCTTCTTCAGAAGTCCAGGCAAAAAACGAAGTCAAATCGTTTTGCGCTGGAAACAATTGAAGCAGGATGCGCCCTGTGTAAATGGAAATATACCGGCAAGCGGTGTTTACTGTGTCATACTCGCGCCACAGGCCACAGTAAACACCGATTGCTAGTATTTTTTCACAGGGTTCAGACAATTTTTTTTTTCTCAAGTTCCCTGACATTTCCAGGTTTTCCAGGTGCATCCAATGGCAATTTCCAGGTGTTCACAATATGTTTAGTTAGGGAAACAGGCAGTAGCTAATGTTTTTATTAATATTTGAACGAAAATAATCCAACATCCCAGAAAATAGCTGTTTACAGACTAGTCCAGACGGGACTAAACGCATTTTCGTCACAGATATTGGTACCAGACTAAGATTTGGTTTATTGAAGTAATATCTTAAGATATTTGAACATACTAAAGCACGAATTAAAATATTTGCTACTAGTCTACGATTTTGTTTCTGATCTACTAATTCAATGAAACTTACAGAGCTGACACAAAGGCATTTTTTCAAATTTCCCTAACTTTTCCCCGATTTTTAAAAAATTTCTTGTTTTCCCTGAGAGTATGGCTCTATTTTCATTTTCCCTGAGATTTCCAGGTTCTCCAGGTTTTCCAGGTTTTGTCTGAACCCTGTTACATTTACGCAGGGCGCATCCTGCTTCGATTGTTTCCAGCGCAAAACGATTTGACTTCGTTTTTTGGCCTGGACTTCTGACGAAGGTGGACGCTGCGTTATTCCACCGAAAATTCAAGTGGACAGAGTTTATGATTGTTCATTTATTAGTGGTGCAGTGTGAACTTTGAATTGCAATGTCGTACTCACGCCACAGTAAACACTGCTTGCCGGTATTTTTCCATCGTTCAAAGTAGTGGTGTACCGATACCATAACTCCGATTCCGGTTCCGGTTCCAATACCAATAGACCAGTTCCGTACGGTTCCAATACCGGTTCCAATTACCACATTGCAATGCCACAGCCAATTGAAAAAAATTACGGGTAAAAATAATGAATTAATTATGTTCAGTGAGTACAGGGTTCTGCTGTATCAAATTTTTATATTTTACATACATTTTTTTAACAAAAATTGTGATATATACAAATTTGAGTAAATAAAATAAAAAATTTAATCCAATTAAAAAATTAGATTAAAATTTTTAAAAATATTAAAAGAACGTGTCACTTATTTTTTTTTTAAATAGGTTTTTTGTTTCCTGGATTAGCGCCAAGCCCTTTTTCTACTGGCACCGATACGATTTAAAATTTTCACTTTCTGAATGTATCAGATTTAATTAAAAAAAAAAACTAAAATTAAATTAAAAAACTTAAAAAAAAAAAACTACTTTAAAATAACTAGAAAATTGAAACGATTTTTTAAATTTTGCTCTGGACCTGCATTTTTAAATAGGATTTTTGCTTCTTTGATTGGTCCAAGCCCTTCAGTGAAGTTGATAACATTTAATTTTTTTTTTCTTTATGTATTAACTTTAACTTTATTTTAAACTTACATTAAAATCAAAAAATTTAATTAAAATAAAAATAACAAACTAAATAAGAGCATGCTTGAAGATTTTGTGCAGCCCGGATGCCCAAGAGTCTTTGCATACTTGAAGATTTTTGCAGCCCGGATAAAGTGCATGCACTGTGACTCCAATCAAAAGCTATGAATCGCTAAGGAAAGGGAAACAACTTAATGATAATAAAGTCTTGACATCCTTAAACAAACAGAAATCAACTGTAACGTGTCCTGCTTAGTATATTACCATCCTAGATGGGATTTTATGGTTGTATTATGCAAACTACTCAACAAAAGTTGGCTCAAACAGGTAAGTGGTGCAAACGAGCGCCACCGAAAAACGCCTGTTTTCCGGAAAATTTGAAATTTTTTTTCTTGAGGCATCCAAATGCCTCGCCGAGGCATATCTGGCCGTTTTTCCAATAATGGTCCGATTCTCACCAACTCTTCGACATTTAATAGCCAGTCCAAATACAAGACTCTTGGGGAAGCCCAATTTTGAACTTTCCACCTTGAAGACCATTAAAACTACATTTGAAAACCGACCAGAACCACCGACAGCGCTAATGCCTCATGGCCGCCATCGTTATTGGAACTCTGTATTTATGTACTTTTAATAATCGTATTTTTCGGGCATAAAGCCCAAACACTAGCTTAGTTGTATGATAGGAGAAAGGTACTGAACCATGTGTCCATATAATGACAACCATCTTTGAAGTGTGATATTTTTTATTGTGTTTGAACGATCGCAACTACTATGAAAAATTTCCACTTGGATCAAACATTGTCCGTTAACTTTATGGTTCAAACCTCCACTTTAACTTTATGCGTTTTAGCATATAATTAAACTAAACTATTTATTCATTCATTTAGCCTTTTTATAATAATCTTTTGCCCCCAGAAACGCTACCATATGTCCAAACGTATAAACGTATTACGACCTGGCATTCTACCGGACACAAATTTTTCAGTGTATATATGTTTATTTTAGTTCTCCTCTAAACCTGACTGAGACCTACCAAAACCTACGAATAGCTTGATCTACTATTAAACACTAAAAGAATTCTTAAAAAGATCTGTTTAACCCATTTCCGAAAGTCAAACTGTGCAAAAACTTCGAAAACCCCTTTTTGCCCCCCTCCCCAGCCAAAACCAGTTGTGGTGTTTAACACTGCAGATTACCGTTAAAGCTTGTAAATTTAATAGTAATGCTTTCTGCATTACCCAAAGCCAAGTATCAAGCTTTAACAAGAGCCTATTCACGTTACAAACATGTAAATATTCAATCCGTAGCCAATAATACAAAGTAAAGGCCCATTTCCGAAAGTTCAAATGAGTAAAACTCAAAACAGGCCTATCTTTTTCCGTTTTACATGTTCCTACTCCTTCAAACGGCTCTGCACCCAGTCCCTTTGTTCAACCGACTTCTCCTCCCACTTTCCATTGTTCTCGAGGCCCTCAGCCAATCAGACCACCGTAGCTACCCCGCGAGTCCGCGCTTACTTCCGGTAATGTGCATAAAACCCCAGCCCCAGAATGCATAGTTAGCACAGGTCACAGATCTCAAGCTAGAGAAGGGTCACGCCAGTCGGGAGTGGAGACGCCATGTCCGGAGAATGCCATGCCGGGCACGATGGTAGTGGTTCGTATGTTTGTTGTTAGCTTTTGAAAATTTAATTTAGGACCCCTCAAGTCTAAATTTTAGTTCATAAACGTAACTTAAACTCTCTCTAGCTAGGGAATATTATGGTGGTGACGCCTGTAGCGGCATCTTAGGTTTCTCACCCCATAACGTCAGAGTGGTACTCTTACTAAAAACCAACATCTTTCTTATTTGTTTTAAACTTTAATTCAAATAACTGACGGTTTGATCTTTGTGTGGGATTCATTGGTTATTCACTCCAGACGGACTTTATAAGTAGCCGAGGCTTTTATAATTTGAGGAGTTGACTTGTAAACAGCAACTCTGGGAGGTTTAAGGCTCTGTTTTATCACTTAGAAACAAAACTGTGAAACGGTTGATCTTTCATGCGTGTTTGAAACATACTGTTTGATAGATTATAACCAGCCTGGGCTGTTCAATCTTGCGGACGACTCTGCTGAGCGTTCAGTATTGCTTTTTCTATTCGAAAACTTAAGTGGTTGTTTTATTCTGAAACACAAACGTCGTTTTAGTCAAAACTTGTGAAACCGAATTACATGTTGTAAATTCAAACTAGTGCTTTTTAAATACTTTATTTCAAAAGCTTTCGTGCAAACTAAATGTAAAGTGTGCTTTTCATTCTCTGTTGTTATAATAAAAACCAGGAGTTTTTAACTTCAGTTCGTTTGCTAGTCGATTAACTGTTTAAGTGTAAATAAATATGTAAACCATTTTTAGTTTAGCTCTTGATAAACGGTTAAATTTCCATCGCTGGTGGCAGCAAAATACCAGCAGTATTAAGGTTAGGCCCCTTTAAATTAGGACCCTGCGCTCCATCCCCCATGCTGGGACAGTAGCCCTTGCTGTGCTTATGCCGTAAAAGTCGCAATAATCACCGCAACACCTTAAGCTGAATCTCCGTGACAAACCAGGAAACCGGAGGCGCTACAAGAACCTGAGTCGTCGTAGCGTCCGCCGTTACAGTGGCCAACTAAAAACGCGCGAAAATGTTTTAATTATTCATCAAAGATTCTACTATCAAGCACAGTTTTACGATGATGTAAGCTACTGAAATTAATTTTTTCGTTCCCAAGACCTCTAAGAATGCATCTCAACTACCGCATACCCCTGGAAAAGGTGAAGTAGATGACAAGATCAAGTGATTTAGTGATCGGAACCGTACTTAGAACCGGAATTGGTATTGGAATCGGTACACCACTAGTTCAAAGAGTGAACGGTCGTGGATTGCAGA
Organism: Lithobius niger; assembly: GCA_023313725.1. NCBI lineage: Eukaryota > Metazoa > Arthropoda > Chilopoda > Lithobiomorpha > Lithobiidae > Lithobius > Lithobius niger. Next base: position 103,365 of record JAHWFP010011056.1, on the reverse strand, counting down.
GAAAAGGAGATTTGGTAAGCCATAAGTTGGTGAAGGAGGAAGATAAGGACATAGGCCTGTTGGATGTCTTTCTTGCTTGACCGTGGATGCCTTTTGGATGGGGAAAGAGTGGAGGATCGAACCTATAAGGGAGCAGAGGACGAAAATTGAAGCCGACGACCCATGGAAAGCTATTATAGCTATAAAGGGATGTTTAGTATTTTGAAGAAGTTGATAAAGGAATGGATTGGCCATAAGAAAGGGTAAAGGGCCAAGGTCGAGCTAGAGAAAAGTGACATAGCAGGATCGATCGTGCTAAAACGAAGTCGGACGAAAAAGGATGAAGCGTGTAGGAGGTAGGACATAATGTAGTGCGTAGAGGGATAAGGACCAGGATGTGATGTAGTGGAACAGGTCCAAAATCGACGAAATGTTGTGTCCTGGTCCTCATGCGGACTGAGTATGCCCTCATTTGTTGTCTTTACTTCTGTGATTTATGCAGTAATATATTAGGCCAGTTAAGAAAAGAAAGTTGGTTCTCGGCCCAGCCCGCATTGGGTTAAGACCCCCCGCCTCGATCTTTTTTTTTTGAGAAAAAAACTCGTGGCATCTAATTAGAATCTTGTTTACCTGAATTTCGCTCCAATATCTTAACCAACGACGAGATAGATCATCCTCCCGTTCGTTAAGCTTAATTGCAACATATTTTTAAATCGTAAACAGAAACAGCGGGAATCCTTCCCCTCCTCCACGCAGACTGGCGAGCTGGCGACAACGGGATTGTTGAGGATTGCACAAGCGCGCGCAGGTTGCCGGTCGTGCCTTTCTTTTCTTGAAGCGCTTTTGTACTTCACGATTAGTTTCTCGTTGCAGCGCTGCAGCAAACTGCTGATGGTGCATTGCGCACCTGTGCTGCGCAACACAGGCATAGCATCACTTCCGGTGCTTCCGGGATGATTGTAGCTGGTCTTGGAAAATGGCGACCGGGATTAGTAATGCTTTGGTGTGCGCCCAAATTATTTTTAAAGAAAAAATAGTGAAACTGTGTGGGATTTTAGGAAACTATCCGTCAGAATGGACACTTTCTAATCTCTATGACGGCATTTTAAACAAAACGATGGGCCCATTGGATGACTTTCAGTTACTGGCAGAAATTGATCGTTACGATCACGCTGTGGATATTTTCGTGGGAAAAGACATGGTACCACGTGGTGATCGTGTGTTTCCAGGAGCGCGTATTTTGGATGTGGTCGAAATGTTTGGACGATATATAACTTACAGCATTCGCTACAATACCAATTTGAGTCTGATAATAATGATAATGAAACTCGAACCCCACAGAATGTATTTGAAGTTATGCGCGAAGCAGTTACGCAAAAACAATTGCCAGACAGGTACGTTTCAATAATCAATGCAAAGCATAAACTATACAATGCTTTTATTGACTGGCTCCAATCTAATAATTTGGGTTTTAGTAACATTACAGTGAAAACGAAATTTTAACAGGTAAAATTTACATATCCGAAAATACTTATCTTTTTCTGGCTTTTATCGTTAAAATGCTCTTGGTCCTGTCAAACAACTACGAGTTTCCCTCCCAAGCCTTCAGCTGCCCTCGGGCGCGATTGCGCGCACGACGCCCGCACCAGGCGGTCGATTTGTCACTTTTTCGTCGTCGTGCCCGATCTAGCACCCGAGGAGGTTCGGCCGAGCGGGGTCGGCGAGTGGGTTCTAAAGGTAAGTATTTTCGGATATGTAAAAACTAATTTTACCTGTTAAAATTTCGTTTTCACTGAATATCCAAAAATACTTCCCTTTTTCTGGCTGACTTCGTCCAACCGGAGGTGGGTCGAGCCGAACCCCGGAGAAAGGCTGGGAAACTCTTAACATACTCCTAAAGGTCTTACCTTTTATGTCCGCTTGCTATTCCCCGGTTCTCGTCCTTGGATGATTGACCCGGCCAGGATGGTGGGTCCTTGAGAACTGAGGCTGGAGACATCACCAAGTTCTCTGAAATAATGTCCGGTGAACGTGGTTCTGTGTCTCCAGTTGCAAGCGCTTGTGACTTCGTCAATTGGGATACCGGACGCAAATGCCCATGATACGGCCAGCGCCCGAAGATCGTGGGCCCGAATGTCCCGAGGGATATCATCACACTCCTCTGTGGTTTTGTAGGCCCTCCTGATGACCGCGATAATCCACTGGGCGACTTTTGACGGCTGCAGCTTCAATTTTGCCGAGGCTTTACCCGTGTGTGGGTTAATTGCAAGGAATAACGGGGTGAATGCCGATTTCCCATAATCCTCAAAGGATTTTGTGGCACTCAGATAATAATGGAGAGCTCTCACTGGGCACTGAAGTCTCTCCGGTTCCCCTGGTCCCACTATCACTGCCAAAGCTTGAAGCATGATAGCTTTCATTACTTCTTCTGGGTTCTGGGTTTTGGCCCGGAAGGCCGGGTTGCAGAGCAGGGTTACCTCACTCCCCTGCTTTCTGAACCTCAAACACTCCTTATGCCGTGAAAGGGCTGAAAGTTCGCTCTGGCGAGCCACCGTGGCCAATGCGACAAGAAACACTGTCTTCTGGGAAAGCAGCAGTAGTGATGTTTTCCCGAGAGGCTCTTCAAAACTAATGGTAAGTTCCAACCTGGGAATAGGCGTCTCTTCCTGGGGCGCTGGTTTCCGAAGGCTTGAATGAGGCGAGAGATTACAGTGCTGTCCGTCACCTCGTTCCTGCCTGTGAGTCCCAGCACCGAGTTTATCGTTGACCTGTAACCCTAAATGGTTATTACTGCCAGACCTTCGTCAAAGAGCTCTTTCAGAAAATCTGCCAGTCCGGCAACAGATGGGTTGCAGGGGTCTACTTCCCTCCTCCTGCACCGTTTAAACCACCGAGTCCATTTTGCTTCGTAAACCTTTTTTGAAGACGAACGATGACACTCGATCAGAGACTGGACCACCCCCGACGAGAAACCTGCAGCTCGCAGAGTCTTTTTCACAGTAACCAGGCGTGAAGAAGAAGGCTAGAAGCATGCTGGGATTATGGTGCTTCGTCTTCCCCTGGTGTTCGGTGACTAGGTCGTCCCGGAGTGGTAGCTCTAGAGGTCCTTCCTTGCAGAGCTCCATCAGGTCTACAAACCAGGCTGCGGCTAGCCAACGTGGTGCGATCAAGACGTACTACCCTGGTGATTCCCTGATCTTGTTGAGAACCATCTGCAACAGGGCGAATGGAGGGAACAGGTAAGCTGATATGCCTTTCCACTCTATGCTGAGGGCATCCACCGCCCACGCCTGTGGGTCCGGGAATGGTGACACGTAATTCGTCAATTGGGTGTTCAGACGCGTGGCGAATAAGTCCACCACTGGGCGTTGCCAGGCCTGAAAGATGTGTGTGTGGGTGAAGCCTCCATTCTGCTGGCGCAATTGAATCCGGTCTTGACAATTGATCCGCCCACACGTTCAGTCTGCCCGGTATGTGCTTCGGGATTAGCTGAACGTTGAACTTCTGGCAGAGGCTGAAAAGTTCCGATACCTCGTTGTGTAAGGACAGAGAGTGTGTTTCCCCCCCCCCCTTCTTTACGTACACCACCGCTGTGGTATTGTCGGACATCACTCCGATCGTCTTGTTCGTGAGGAACACGCTCCAGTGTTGCACTGCTAGTCGAATCGCTCTCAACTCCAGATTGTTGATGTGGAGCTGAGCTTCCGATTCCGACCAGAAACCTGCTAACTCTCGATCTTCCAGATGGACTCCCCATCCCTGGAGTGATGCATCCGTGAACAGCAGAATTCCAGGAGTCGAGTTGTGGACCCTTACTCCGGCCGTGAGATTCGTGGCCTCTGCCCACCATTGCACTGATTCCCGCGGTAAGTCCCTCAGTGTAATGTGGTCTTCCCATGACGTTCTGTGGAACCATGCTTGCTTGCAGAACCAATGCATGCTTCGTGCTCTCCAAGTCCCCCATGGGACTAGTCTTGCCATCGAATCCATTTGTCCTATTACGCTGGACAGCTCCCTTGCCGTGGTTGACTCCAGTCATGATAGCCTCTCGGTCCCTTCTTGGAGGTCTTGAATTCGCTCCAGAGACGGGTGGATTGAGAACGATAGTGTGTCGATCCTGGCTCCCAAGAAGGTGAACGCCCTGCTCGGTTGCAGCCTGGATTTGGTCCAATTCACCCCGATACCCAGCTTCCTGAAGAGTTCGCAGGTCTCTAGCGTCTGCTGTGCCAACTTCTCCTTGGCATGTTCGCGAAGCAGCCAGTCGTCTAGACAGGCGTGAGCCTTTATCTGGCGATGGTGCAGATGGCTGAGTACTGGCTTCATGAGAGAGGTGAACACATGGAGCTGTCGCTAGCCCGAACGGTAGCACCTTGAACTGGTATGCCTCCTTGTTCACGACGAGGCGAAAGAACTTGAAGCATGAAGGATGAAGTGGGACGTGAAGATACGCGTCCTCTATGTCGATGGAGGTGGTCCACTCCCCTGATTGCATTGACATCCTGATGGAATCCAGTGTTTCAATCTGGAAATGTTCTTTTTGCAGAATGAGGTTCAGCCGCCTCAGGTTGAAGATGACTCGGGATCCTCCTGACCTCTTCAGGATGACTCTCGCCGGGCTGTAGAAACCCGGTGTCCTGGGGTTGGCTCTTTCCACTGCTCCTTTTTGGAGAAGCACGGCAATCTCTCTCTCCATTGCTGCATCTTTGATTGCTAGAAGGCCGGAATTGACGATGACAGTTGCGGCAGTGATACAAAGGGTGGTCTGTAGCCATCCCTGACCACTGAGAAAACGAATGCATCTTCTGAAATCAACTCCCACTCTTGAATGTGGTGTCGTAGTCTGCCCCCCCCCCCACCTGCCGGTGAAGGGGTGCAGACTGGTCCCTCCTGTGGTCATTGGCGCCCTCTTCCTCTCCCACCTTTGCCGCGGTTACTCTGTGGCTGCTTATCTGCTGTCTCCATTGCAGATTTTGGTGGCCCTCCCCTTCCTTGCTTGCTTCTGGGACCCTTTCCTCCGCTTCCCCCTTCTCGTCGTGGTCCCTGAGAGAATTGGGGCTCGCGAAAGGGTGTATTAGCGAAGGACTTGCCTAAGTAGGAGCCCTTGTGAAGTTGGTCCTTCTTGGGAGGTGGCTTTGACTTCTCACGAAGTTCGGGCGCTAGCTCTAGACGGGAGCCGTTGTACAACTGGTTGGACCCGTGGAACGGGAGGAGCCGCAGTTTTCCCAAGGTGTCCTTCATTATACCAGGCGCTCCTGCCAGATATGCATCTCTACGGTGAAGGATTGAATTGGCCACTGCTCGGGTTGCCCAATTAATTCCGTCTTTGTGGAATTCCGATGCCTGCTTCATCATTAGAAGGCTCTCCTGCAGGATCGTTTCGTCCCTTTGTTTCGCTGGGGTCTTCATGTATGACTTCAGTGCCGCAGTCGAGGCCGAGTAGACCAGGTCCAAATGCGAGAAAGCTCGGAGGCTCAGTCGCTGCAGTCTCTCGTTAATTTCAAACTGCTTGGTGGGGATTTTTATTGTCGCTGGACGGGATAAATTGGAATCATATTCCATGGCCACTTGTTCAAACAAAACCTCCGCTTCCTTGTAGGTGTTATAAGATTGAGCTTTTGGGGCCTTGAAGTTCGATGGGCCAAAGAAGAATTCCTTCTTGCTACCATCATGCCTAGGAGCGGTGCGCCTGCTTTGAGTGTCTTGCCGCCTTCCCTGAGAGTGCCCCACCTATCCAGAAGTGCCCTGAATAGTACGGCTGATTGTGGGAGCGCTCTTGGAGCCTGCCTTTCCTCCTCCATGTTCGCGAACGTCGTCTTCGGGGGGTCTTCATCATCTTCTGACTTGGACGGTGGCCGTTCCTTGCAGAATCTTTCTGGCAGGTAGAAGAAGGTAAGCTGTATCACCTTTTCTAGTAGCTGTTTTCTCGACAGCCTCCCTTCCTTGTCCTCCCTCCCGGAGGAGCGTTCTTCGTCGGAATCCGAGCCCCTTGAGCTGCGTCCTGACGAGTCAGAATGGGATTCCCTTTGAGCGGTTGGCGAGGTCCTATATGATGGCGACTCTCCTCTTGATGATGATCCCCGCCGAGGTGAACGTCGAGGGTGTCGAGAGTTGGGCGACTGCTCCCTATTCAATGGGGAGCGGCTCCTGTACTCCTTGTGGCTCTTATTCGAGCTACTCCTGGAAGAGCAATTCTCTGTTGCGGTCCCCGTGTTGCCGATAGTCCTGAAGTCGACTTAGGATCTGTGCTGGTATCCCGGTGGTGTTCTAGTCGTGAACGGTGCGCACCGTGACGTTCCCGAGACGAATCGTTGCGTGGTGACGGGCGTCGATGAGTCTGTGGGGAGCGCCGACGAATTGGGGACCTGGATCTTCACGCCCAGGTGATGACTGGCGATTGGAGATCGGGTGATGAAACTTCTTCGAGCCCTGAAGCGTAGCTATATTCCGATTGCTCGCGGGTGACCGGCGACCGAGAGCGAATCGGCGACCTGTTGCTTGGCGATCGGCGACAGTCCGGCGACCTGCTGCTTGTTGACCGTTGCTTCGTTGGTGACCGCAAACGGCAGTCGCCGCGATCACTCCCGTGGCTTGATGATTTCCTTGGCACGTGACCTCCCGATGCAAAAATGTTGTCACTCCTCGGCGACTGTCTCAGTTTAGTCAGCGACAGCAATGGCGACCGGCCGTCGCCCTCTTCCGTTCGAGACCCGTGAGGCTTGGTGCTGATTCGGTAGTCCGGTAGCGGCACCAGGCGACTCCCCGGTAGAAACGGTCGTTTAAACCCCGCTGGTTGAGAATCACTACCGGCCGAAAATGCGGTTCCCACTCTAGGAGTGACGGGAGTGTGTCGGTGTGCGTCCGAGGGACCACCGATTCCCGATCCAGCGTCGCTGTTGAAGATCAGGTGGGCGGGTGGTGTTAAATCCAAATTGGCTCTAGCCTGGTCTTCAACTTGGTCCAGAAGATCGGCGACCGACAGCGTAGGTGCGGTGATGCCGTTTAAGAAATCTCCAGGAGAGAACGGCAATCCAGTCGTCGTGTCCCTGGCTAGCTGTCGCGTGTTGTCGCCCAGCTCGCCTGGTCCAGATTCTTGGTTCGATCCGTCCAGGGCCGATGGCCCTGTCGCCTTCGCCCTGAAGAGATGCTGCAACGGCGCCAAATATGCAGCCACTTGTTTTGATACGCTGGAATCGTTTTCCGCCCGAAAATCTTCCAGCTTCTTCTCGACTCCGGAGAATAAGGATTCCATCCGAGCTTGAAACTCCAGAAGTGGGTCGGGGGCCCTGGCGACACTCGATTCGGCGCTGGACACGACGGACGACACGAACGATTCTTCATCGGATTCGGATGAACGATCGGGCAGAAAATCTTCGTTGGGGATTAAGCCTTCTTGCTCAAGCCGAGCATCGATAGACGATCGTTTATCCCTACCCCTTCGTTTACCCCTTCTGTAACTTGCGTTGCAACTTTCTTTGGTCCGATCGGCGCCAGGTCCGAAGGATAGCGGCGATCCTTTTGTCCGAGTGAGTGTTGCACACATTGCACCTCACGCCGACAAAGTCACACGGCCGGCAATTCCTGCAGAAATCGTGCTTATCACGGGGTGTAAGGCGGTGGCCACAGACCCCCCGTTACATAATCTCCACCCATGATTGAAGCGATGCACTAAAACACAGAACCACGTTCCCCAACTTAAAAAAAAAAACGGAGACGGAATCCTAACAAAGGATGAGCACACAGGCACGTCCAACGCGTGGCCTGTCAAACGAAAAAGTGACAATCGACCACCTGGTGCGGGCGTCGTGCGCGCGATCGCGCCCGAGGGCAGCTGAAGACTTGGGAGGGAAACTCTTAGTTGTTTGACAGGACCAAGAGCATTTTAACGATAAAAGCCAGAAAAAGGGAAGTATTTTCGGATATTCAGTGAAAACAGTAGGAGAACATTTTGTGTGATCTATGACTGACACACTGTGGTACATCGATCCATTTTTGCAGACTACTGAAAACCGAAATTGTTATTTGCTATATCAGTTAAAAAAATTCACTGGATGCAACTGCCCCGAAAAATCAAAACACGGCAAAGGCGTTATAAAGAAACACGTTTTGTTGCAACACACCACTGAGTTAAATAAAATATTACTGCAGCCCTGGATTAGTGGTAACATGTGGAAGGAAGTTGTGTGTAGTTAGTCACTTAGCTGCTGTACTTGATAAGTATATTGTGTATCTACAAGCGACTGCAACACGTACAGCTGAACACCACAGTTTGAATCATTGCAAACTAGGGATGTGCGAGTAGAAAAATTTTAATTCGAGTCGAGCCGAGCCGAGTTTGCAACAGAAGAATCGAGTATCGAGCCGAGTTCGAGTATTTGATGGAAATATTTTGTTTGCAATTTTTCCTGTAATTTGTTTAGATAATAGGAACAAAGATGGTGCTTATTTGACTGTCATAGTTTTCCAGTTCTAAGGATATAACTTGAAAATGGTTTGAGCTATTGACTTTTAATCTGCACCACTGGAAAGCTCTCGTCGAGACGATCGATTTGGTATATTCGAATGTCAAAAATCGGTCAATAATTGGCGAAGTTATCCCATTTTTGCCAGATTCTAGTTTTTCGAGTATGGACGCGAGCAGCGAGCTGAGTTCGAGTACAAGTTTCATACTCGGCTCGGCTCGAATTTTTCTAGTATCGCACATCCCTATTGCAAACGCACATCAGATGATAGTGATCGAGTGACTGTTCTTGAGGCTAAGTCCCATGTTTTCAAACCAACTTGGGTTGTCCGCTACAAGCCTCTATGGACTGCTTTGAGAGCTACTGACTTTTTGGCTCCTATTAACTTACACAAATTTACGCCAGCAGATGCCAGAATGAGACGGTACGACATCGATGAAATGCCTCAAACAGTGCCATTTAAATGTGATATGTTTGCACACTCGTAAGGATGTAGGTACCTTCCATTTTTTGTGGAAAGTTCAACTGAAACAGACTTGTTAACTCGATCTACTTCTATTGTTGATAAACTGAAGTCAGAAATGCAAATTTATCACACTAGGCGGATGCAGCAATTATTTATTGAAAAATGTGGGGGTATGTGCAATGTCAAACCAGCTCATCTTCGCTATGTTTATTCACACTTAACTGGTGATGCATCAGCAGCTGATACAAAACACCAAGCTGAAGTTGACGATAGTGTACGCGAAGCATTTCAGCTAGAAGATCCAGATATAGTCACAGACCTTCGCCATCACCTGCCTGGTCGACCAAAACTATACAAAACTTTTTTGAGGAGTGTCGCAAGTACTTGGAAGAGGTTGTTGAAAATGTAGTTGATGACCGTCGCCACAATAATTACACTTATCTTGCCTCTGCTATTTCTGTTAGAGATCTGCGACAGCATGTCAGATAGCTGCCATCCAGATACACCTGTTCCATCCGAACAGTGGTTGTATTTACAGTTCTATCCAAAAAATGTCTCTTCTAAAGCTGCCTTACAATTTACTGGCAAGCTCAACATAAAATACATGGTCCAAAGCAGAATTCTTAGAAAGGAACACATTGATGTCCATTATTGCTCAGCTCTCTTTCGCTATTTGAAGGAAATGGCAATCGAACACAGAAATGTTGCCACTTTGATTTCCATGGACGACAAGCACTGCTGCAAAGTTGGAGAGCCAAAGTATCCAGTGGCTGCAGTTGAGCGAGGGAAGAGAGTCCTTGTTGCTGGTGGCAATATTTTGGCAGTCGGGGACCATGACTTTACAAAATTTTCTATAGTGCCAAGTGTCATAATGTGAATTGATATTCCAGAAACCATTGAGACAGGATCCTTTTATCATGGTGATGTGTTTGTTGGAATAAAAGATCACACATTTGAACCTTCATCACCACTGAGACACATGACTGAGCTGACTATTGTTTCAACATCAGGTGGACAGGATGTGAAGCCGGTGCTGTTGGTTTACACTGATGGTGGCCCTGACCATAGGGTAAACTATTTATCATTGAAGGCTGCCCTGATTGCTATGTTTGTCTTCTTGATTTAGATATGTTGTTTGCGTTACGCACAGCACCAAATGCATCTTGGCGTAATCCTGCAGAAAGAGTGATGTCCGTCCTAAATTTAAGACTTCAGTGTGTTGGTCTGATGCGCCAAGAAATAACCCGGCATTAGAAAAATTAGTTTCTTCATGCAATTCAATGGACAACGTACGAAAAAAGGCAAAAGTACATAAAGGATTAAAACCAGCCGTCCTCAAAAGTTTGCAACCAGTCAAGGATCTCCTCAAAAATAGGTTTCAGAGACTGACTTACACAGATAGTATGATCAAAATGTTCGATTCTGCAACAAGTGAAGCAATGACAACACTTTGGAAGCAGTTAATAGATTCAGTGGATTCAACCATACAGTATGACGATTTAACTTCAGCAACACTTAAAGAGAAGCCCCAACTACACGAGTTCATTGAGCATTGCTGTATGGAACGCAGCTACGTCTTTGCTATTAAAAAATGTGGCAGTGAAACTTGCTCTATTTGCCGAAAGCCAAGACTCCCTATTGCAGAATTTGAGAAGCTTCACTGGTTACCCGATCCTGAAGAAGCTGAAGATCAGGAACATTTCTGCAGCTTTACTACACTATACGGCAAGCGTACAACATCAGAATCCTTTCGACCTTCGAGTGCCAAAGCCAAAGCCCACAATTTACTTTTCAGACCGTCAGCTCAAACGGCTAACACAGTCCGTAGAGTACTTTTCTGCACTGAATGTGACAAGCATAGAGTATTATATATGCTGCTCATAAGTTAACGGCCTGACCTGTTAATTCTGGACAGAATATTAGAATTGTACGCTTACACATGTGGTTGTTCCTTAAAAGAACTGAAGAATGAAAAGGCCCCAACAGAATCTGCTTTGCTGGAAGAAGTATTTGTCAGGGAAAACATTGACTGTTTGCTAGGAATTGAGCTTGCATACTTCAGTAGCGGTGCTTTTGCTGATGTATGCACAAATTGTGGCTCAAGAGAACTTGCACAAACCAGATGGTGCATATCCTATGTGTAATCTGTGCTCAAACAAAAAACTGCTACCTCTCTTAAAAAGAAAGCGTAACTTGTTGACTGAAAAAAATAGCCAAACCAAAGAGAAAGCGTATTAAATTTATTATGATGAAATTGTTGTGGAGGTAGCCTATTGTTTGTATTAGAAAAGTTAATGCATAAATAAACTTCACCAGTATATTTTATTAAGTTTCCCATTTTTTAATTCGCACCATATTTTTGCCATATAGGTAAAAAAAAAAATGCCCGAGAACCAACTTTCTTTTTTTAACCGGCCTTATTATAATCCTTTATCGAGAACAAAAAAATCAGGAACGAAGCAAACTATGCATCCGCTCGTGAATTGAAGGATTACGGCGTGTTGCTACTGGTTTCATCCGGAGGATGCCGACTACAGGGAGGTGTAATGACGGACGTGCAGGAGATACTGCGGGAGTGAGTATGGGTGATGGTACAGGACGAGCCGAGGGATGAGTGGCCTAGGCGTTCCGTTGGCGGTAATGGCAGAGCAGCAATTCCAGGGACTGAAATTTTGCGAGAACGAAGAACAGGAGGAGACCTCGTGAGGGATAAAAAATCCGGAGACTGTCGTCCTAAGACAGCATAATGGATGTCGAAGTTAGGCGAGCATGGTGATTCGTCACAATACAGGTCAACGAGGACAGGCGAAGGAGCAGGAGCAGGGTCGTGTCCCAACGTATCGTGAGAAGGATCGTTAGAAGAACACTTTGTAGGTGAAGTGGCAGAATTGCAAAAAAGTCGCCGAAAAGAAGGGAATGGGACGGGCAAGTGGATGGGGTGTGACGGATGGAAAGCGGGTGAGAGCTTGTCCGAGGAGCCAAGAGGAACAGTAGTAGCAGGTGAAGGTAAAGATGGGAACGGACGGGAATGCATACACCCGTTAACTTCATAACCACCAAGTGGAAAGGATGGTTGACTGGAGGAGGGTGCTTATGAAATGTAAGGGATGCGTCCCGTAATAGATCGTCCCCTACGAAAAGCACTCCTGGTTGCTTCCGATAGAAAGGAGGAGAGCAGTGTCGGGAAGACAGCGGATAGCGGATTGATCGGCTGTCGGACCGCTGGATAGGAGAGCGTCCTGACAGACGGTGTGGTACCTTCGGAGGTGGATGGATTGGCCCTTCATCCGGCTGTCCCTAAAGTTGGGATGAGGGTGGCCGGGAGCGAAGCTTCAACCGGGAGATCCTTGGAAGCAGAAAGCATCCTAGTAGAGGTCATCCCAAGGTCTGAGGATGAGAAGGAAGCGTCCGATGGGAGGACGAGGCTTGCTGATCCAAAGGACCAGTGGACCTGAAGAAGAGGATGGAGTGGGAGTAGCTCAAGGGGATCACGTTGTCGTGAGCACCCTAGGATAAATGATGCAATCGGACGGCTGCGCCGAGTATATATAGCCAGCCCATCCCTGAGCATGCGCAGTAGTAAAAGTCCGGCTGGGAAGCCAACTTTCAAGTTTCTAGGGGAATAAAAGCTCAAAAGGAGGGAAACGCTATAAAAAACGGGTAATATATATTTTCGTCAGCTATAAAACGGAAAAGCAGCCTGTAAACCTTCACACAATTGCTGGTCAGGTGAGAACAATGTTAAGCAGCTTAACTAATGCTGACTTTCGGACGAGTTTTCTCAACACGGATTGAGTGTTTCAATTTTAGTTCATTACCGCCCGTAATTTGAAAAAAATGATTCTCTAAAACTATTACAGCTATTCATTTGATTTATTCTGTGCTGGTAGTTGTAGGTTCCTTCAAAAGGTAAAACGAAACTTTGAACATCAAAATAATTTTTTCAGCAAATAATTATTACCCTGTTTGTACTCTGTAGAATTTTTTCCGAGTCCGAGCCGGGTCAAAAATAGCATTACCCGGCTCGGGTATTTACCCGGACTCGATCGAACCCTAGTTCTAACTGTGTTTTCTGTGAGGTGTTACGGTAATCGCCCGGAGGTCGATTTAGGCGGAGGGGAGTTTGTCACGTTACCATCTTCCATTTCCACGTCCTCGCCTACTTATCACCCTCAGGTACGGTTGCCATGCGCCAATCGCCTTGGCAACAAGTTCCCGCCACTCTTTGTATTATATCACAAGCGGCCGTGAGAGAGCTTGTAAGCATGACGTGTAAATGTACGGCTCTTGCATGAAACACCAAAAAAAAAAAGAGGCTCACGACTGACTATCCCGGGGTAGTGTGACCTCATCATCATACATATATACCGGTAGCATGTTCTATAAGCTTGCTAGAATAATGTTAATCCCCTTCAAATTACCTACCTCTGGGCCTGCTGTCACCACTCTCTGATGGGCGGTATTCAAATCTTGACTGACCAGCAGGTTCCCTTTCACGTTCCCTCCTTTCTAAAATTTTTTGGCGAGCATCGACAAGGTCAAACGATCGACTTCTAGACAGCAAACTGTGCCTACAGCAAATAATAAACAAAATATCAACTCAAGCAGTGACTGGTGATGCAATACAGGGCAATTAAAAATTATCTTCCAAAGGAATTTTTAGAATGAGCCGTGGTATAGCAGAAAACTATGGGTACCCTTTCTAATGCTAGTTTCAAGGACCGTAACAAAAGTTTTTCAAGTCATCCTTTATATAACTATTTCTCTCGTTGAGTACGTATTTCACTATAGAGGACTATCGCTCGGTTCCTTAGGAGTGTTTTAGAGTTTTACTGAAATTCTTCATACATTTTTTTGTTTTATTTAAATCGTACAGTGTAGCCTACTCTAGATATTTGCAGAGATTGATGCTACGGGCAGAAAGAAACGCTCTCCTTTATCCTCTTGTTTTACGTAATAAGGAGCATGGCAGCAGGAGGGGTGGCTGCAGTGGTGTTTGACAAGCAACTCGTTGCAGCCTTTTTTTTCATATTTAGTTTTAGGGTCCCTAAATTAGAATTTCTTCCGGTTACCGGGGGCAACCCCAAACCTAGGATCCACACCAATAAATAACACAATTTACTTATCAAATTACTTTTTTTGGGGGGGAGGGAGGACAGAGAGGTTGTTCCCTTCCCCGAGGGGAAAACTACGGTACATTTTCACTTCTTACGATACGTTTTTTCTCATAAATCCAACCTTTAATCTGCTAAAGTTGAGATAACAAAAAGGTTATAGCTACATGAAACGGTATACCTACATGAAATGGTTAACAAGACATTGTAGGGCAATAGGCCCAACTAGTGGCCACACCGTTACATTATACTGACGGAGCAGAAGCCCTAATCAGACTCTTCCTTGCTTTGAGTAAAAGTCTAAATATTTACTGAAAGACAATTTAATAAATTTTAAATGGTGTTCAGCTGAAATACTTAAGTGTCCATAAATTACTACCCTATTTGTAAACAGCTTTTTGCCTCTTATCAACTCCCTATGCTTTGTGAATAGTGTACACCGAGCAATATTATTGACTTAAATCAACAGTATATATATTAAAATCAGACGTTTATAGAAAGTCAATGTCACTTTTTACTGTAGTTTTCGAATAACGTGTAGTGGCAGCTGTTCCTGGTATTATCTACGGCATACACGAAGAGATTAAATGTACGCCCACTGCAAATAAAATCTTAGTAGCCCTTGCTTGTTCAACATAATTTTTGCAAATTATTAGATTTTGAGAATAATCCAGTATTTATTTTGCCTTTCAAGTCAACTGTTACACATCCTAATTAACATGTACCTTAAATCGTTAGGATTGGCAGGCAATGGTCTACGTGGACTTTCTTGTGATTCCCGACTGTGGCGGTCTTCTTTTATTGTGTAACGAGCGCCATTAGCATCTTCATAATATGACGTACGTGCACGGCTTGGACCAGTGTATGATGACGGCTCCTCATGACTTCTGTACTGACTTTGCCCACGATCCTACAAAATTAAAAGGCATTTGAGTAAAATGAGGTTTCGATTCCATTTTTTCTTGCTACCCCCATCGTGCCGCTGGCAGACTGATGATGACACTGAAAATATTTTTAGTTTAATTAATGCCGAATACAAACACATATGGTTCCAATACCAAAACCAAAAGTAACGGTCAATGTGAAACTGATGCCTTAAAACAAAAGGCATGAATTGAAAATAAACTTTTATTGCTTCACTATCATTAATACTGAAGAAGCAAAATACAGTAAAACCTCTTTAATACGAACTTAAAGGGGACAGCTAAAAATGTTCTTATTAACAATAGTTCTTATTAAACGGACGAGAGAAATTGGACTGCAACTTTAAAATAATGTAGCTTACTGGTATGCTGTATTTTCTTTTCATTCGTCCTTGACCATCGCGCTCGCACAAACGGACGAAACTCTTATCTCTTCCCAAGACGGAGTCTACTAGCAATCAATGTTTTGGGTGGAATGAAAGGAAATTCCAAGGGGGTGAAAAGAAACCATTACGAACAGCAAATTTCGAAAAATAAGCTGGAATTGTAAGTATTTGTTTGTCATATCGGTACATTCGTATTAACATAGTTCGTTATAGCCGCATATATTTAGTGCTGTCTGAGTAGCTGACCAACCAAAATTTTAAAAAAAGTTCTTATTAAGCGGGAATTCTTGTTATCCAAGTTCTTATTAACGAGTTTATACTGTAGCAAAATATACAGTTTTATGGCTTCATGAGTAAGCCTGGTGACCTAACTATGCTTTAATAGAATTTTTTAGTTTTTAACAAAACTATTAAAAAAAAACTGTACCCAACAGATACCGGCAGCCAAATAGATCTGACGAGCTACCAATTTTTTGTTTAGGCCCTCATGTCTTTAACCGCTTCTCAGCCGTGGAAAGCTTTAAATAAAAAAAAAATTAAAAAAACCATTTTGCCGGCCCCCAGCCTGGCCGGCTAAAAATGGTTTCTTTTGCCAAGGAAAACATACTTAACCTGATAATTTTTGCACTACATTGATCCTCAATGTCATTTCCCTGGAGGTTTCTTGACTGCATGTAGCCGCCTGCTTGGAAGCCTACACTGCGCCTGCGCGGCGCAGTCCTCCTCTATAAAAGAGAGGGCGCGCAGGCTTTCGTCATATATTTTCCTCTCAATGTGTCAGTCGGTGACTCAAGAGGGGAGGCAGGGCGGGTTTGGTTAAGTATGTTTACCTTGGCAAAAGAAACCATTTTTAGCCGGCCAGGCTGGGGCCCGGCAAAATAGGCTTTCTTATTGCCCTGGAAAACATCTTAACCAGATAATTTTTGCATTATCAGGTGCTCTCGTCAAAGTCGACGGGAGCCCTGGGTTGCAAGCAGGCTTCCCCCATAAAACTTAATAAAATTTCGCACTTTATTCTGAACATTGTGATGAAACAGGAATTTTGGTCTCTTTCGTGGTATTTGGTGGCCCTGAAAAGGGCCTTTGGTTTATTGAAGGGTCTTGCTTCCTTCTTTGGTTGGCTTGCTTCTGCTTCGTTCCGAGTGCTCGTCTTGGCTGCGACGATTGGTCCCAGCCGGTGTAGTCCTTTTTCTTTTCTTGACATGTCCCTCAGGTAGTGTGAGGTGAAGGTTGACGAGTTGCGCCATGATGCTGCTGCGAGGATTTCTTCGATCGGGATGGCGTTGTGGTGGGCCCACGGAGGTCTTACTTGTGTGCTGTCACTCTCATGCTACTGCTTGTGCTGTCATGCTTGTCGTAAGCTGCTTCGATTGTCTTTCTAATCCAGCGTGATACCAATGCTGCGGAGGTTTAACCAGATTCTGAGTTTGTGGGGAGGAAAAGTTGATTCCTTCCTTTTCGTATGTCTTCGTGTTGAGTCTGAGTTAAGTAGAAACGAAGTGTGCGGATTGGGCATAGTCGTTGTTCCGGTTCATCGCCGAGGATGGTTGAAAGGGCTGGAAAGGTTATTGGTTTTGGTAGCTTAGTTGGTTTTTGTGTTTTCGCCCGGATACTTGCTCTTGTGTTACTGAGCAGTAGTTTGGTCCGAAGATACAGTAAGCTGGGTCGGCTGATAAGGCTTGTATTTCGGAGAAGCGTAGGCCGGCCGCTAGAGTCACGAGAAAAACGGTTTTGCGGGTCAATAGATGTAGGGAGCTGTCTTGCATTGGCTCGTAAGGTTCTTCCATTAGGGATTGTAGAACTAGTGACAGGTCCCAGTCGATTACAGTTCGTCTAGTAGTTAGCCGTTCGTTTTCGAAGGAGCGAGCGGAGTAGTAAAGAAATGCGATAATCTTTGAGAAGTTTCGTTTTATTTGCTGCTTTGAAGACCGAGTTCAATGCTGAGCGGTAGACGAGGATCATTGAACCTTTAAGCTTGTCAATGTTAAAAAGGTCACTGAAAGATTTCAGGAGGTCTGGTAGGGGGGGGGGGGGGGGAACTTCCCTTGTAATACACCAATGAATCCATCTGGTCCAGTGGCTGTCGTACATTCGGTTTGTTGAGTCTCTGGTTGCTTTTTAGGCGATGCGTTCCGCCTCTTCTCGATGAATTCCAGCCTTTTTGAGGAGTTTGATGATAGCAGCCACCCGTGAAGGTTTAGATTTGGAAGGTTTGGGTGGAACTTGGACCCTTTCTGTTGTGACAGAAGATCTGGAAGAAGAGGCAGACTTCTTGGAGTGTCGAATATCAGATTTAGGAGGCTGGGGGACCATGCTGCTGATGGCCAAACGGGTGCCTTGGCTTTCCTCTATTTTCTGAAGGACTTGCGGGAGCAGCTTGAATGGTGGGAAGAGGTATGCGTAAAGGTTTTGTCATGGAAACGTCAGGGCATCGACTGCTATTGCCTTTTCGTCCGGAATCGGACTGATGTAATGGAGAAGTCTGGCATTGTGCTTCGTGGCGAACAGGTCGATCATTGGTGTGCCCCAGATGTTGAAGAGATATTCGCAGGTGGATTTCTTGAGGCTCCATTCTCCTGTTGGTGGTTTTCGGCGAGACAGAGAGTCTGCAATCACATTTCTGTTGCGTGGAATGTGAAGTGGAAGTAAGGTGACTTTGTTTTGGATGCAGAAGTTGAAAATCTCTGAGGTTATTTCGTGTAACAGGCGAGATTTCGTTTCTCCTTCCTTTCGGGTGAATGCCAGGGCTGGTGTGTTGTCGGCTTGGACTAGTATTACCTGGTCTCGTATGTGTAAGTGTTCTAGACCAAGTTGGATTGCTCGTAGTTCGAGAATGTTGATGTGGTCCTTGTTGTTCGACGGGCAGTGGCCCGAGATTTCCAGGTTGTCCATGTGGGCAACCCAACCTTCGTTAGATGCATCGGTGAAGAGGAGTCGATTGGGTGGTCGATTGGGTGGTGCCGAGTTTGTGTCTGACCACCATAGAAGACATTCGTGAGGGAAGTTTTTGTCCAAGGACCTTTTCTGGTCCGGTTGATGTTGGTAAATTAACCACCAATCGATTCGATGGTGGTGAAATGGTCGACCATCCAGCGACTGCAGGGTACGAGGTCCACCATTGCATCCATCTTTCCGATGAGGGAGTTCATTTCTCGGAGTGAAGAATGGTTTGCTTTCGGAATTGCCGGATGTGTTGTAGAAGGTCTTGTATTCGTTCTAACGATGGAGAACTTCTTGCCGATTGTAGATTGAACGAGGCGCCTGGAAGGTGAAGATTTGTGCCGGGGTTAGGCGAGATTTGGCTTGGTTTACTCCGAATCCCAGTTGGTTTATAAGGTGGATTGTCCGATCTCGGTTGACTTCCAGACGAAAGGAGTCTTGGTCGTTGAGTGCCCAGTCGTTGAGGTATGCATCCGCCTGGATTTGTTGCTGGTGTAATGCAGCCAGAACTGGTTTTAGAACTAGGGTGAAAATTCTTGGAGCTGCGTTCAAACCGAAAGAAAGCGAGCAGAATTCGTAAACTTTCGGTCATAGATGAAGCGAAAATAATGACTTGTCGCTGGGTGTAGGGAGGGGTACATGAAGACATGTTTCTTCTAAATCGATTGAGACTGTCCAGTTGTTCCGTTTGAATGATTGGTGTATGGACTCCAGTGTTTCCATTTTGAAATGGTCGTTGGCGATTAATTTGTTGAGCGGTTTGAGGTTGAAAATTAGCCGAAGGCCTCCTGTTTTCTTCGGTCGGGTGAAGATCATGCTGTAAAATCCCGGTCCTGGGTTGTGGCATTCCTTGATGGCTCTTTTCGCCAAGAGTTGTGCAATTTCGGACAAAAGGGTTTCTGATACCGGTGATCTGAAGTCCCATGGTGGGGAGGCCGCCAGAGGGGGTATTGAGAGAAAGGTTGGATGAAAGTCATGTTCGATGATCGAAAGGATTTCTGCGTTCAAGGTTATTTTTTGCCAGGCTGGTAGGAAATGACGGAGTCTTGTGCCAACTGGAAAGTCGCAGGGCCGGAAGGCGTCATTGTTGTGCTTTCCGAAAGGAGCTTCTGCCCCCTGGTGACGAGTAGCGGCTGCGGCGGTTCGGGATGGATGCACGTCTGTGCTGGTTTCTTTGGCCTGGATGGGAGCGTGATCCCTGGTCCGTCGGACGGGAGTGTGATCCCAGGTCCATCCGAAAGGACTAGGGCTGCTTGACTTGCAGAAAAGAGCTTTCATTGTTTCTGTTTTCAGCCGAGGGCGCTTTTGATTTGTTCCAGTCTTCTGCCGGCTGTCGAATGGTGGGAAGTTTGTTCTTGTGGAACGGTCGGTTCGTAGACTGGTTCCGCTGCGGTTTTGGCTTCCTGGAGATGTCAAGATATGGTGCGAAAGAAGGGATTAATCCCCGAAAGAGCGTGTCAGACTCGTAGATTGGCTGGTTTTGTAGGCGGTGCCTTGTTGAGTCGTTTAGATTGTTAGCCGTCTTCAAAGCTATTTCCCGCAGGAGCAGGGTGTTATTGAAGAGTGCTCTTGTGGCCCAGTTTAACGAATGGTAGGTGGCGAAACTGGCTTTTTAAAAGAGCTTTGAGATAAGACACGAGACGTTTCAGATCTCTTCAGGGCTGGCGTCGGCCAAAAGTTTCGCACAGAGGGCGTTGACTGCCGTGTTTAATACGTCTGCCTGCGAAGCGGCTCGGATACTCAGGCATAAGCATTTGTCATTCTCGAAAAGCACGAAAGATGGAATTTCTGCTTTCTTCGGGATGGAGAGGGCAGTGCCGAAGTCTAACTTCACCTCAGCGCAAAGGAACTCGCATTCTGTATAGGTGTCAAAGTTGCGGGGATTTGTTGTGCCATCGCCGAAAAGGCGAAAGTAACTTGTTTCTCGTCCGGAGCGTGGAGCCGGTGATTCCTTGTCGAGTATCAGTGGTTCTCCTTTCCCCAGTAAGGAGCTTTCGTTTCGAATGAGGCAAGTCAGGAGGTTGGTCGACTGACCGAGAAGGTTGCGTGGCATGGAGACCCAATCTCGGAGGGCGAAACCAAAGCCTGTCTTTAATTCTCTATTAATGACGGGAGTGTCGGCCGACTGAGACGGCTTATATAAGCAGCAGTCGGGAAACGTGTCTTCTACCGTCTTGAGCAAGGCCGCTAGCTGGATTATCGGATCTTAGCTGTTTTTGTCGGTTAAATAAATTCGTTTCTGGGACGAAAGAGGAGGCTGAACTGTAACTTGTGGTGGATCGTTTCCAACTGGAACCGTCGGAGTGGTAGACGGGTTGTCAGAAGGCTTGGACTTCTTAATCGAGCAAGGCGAAAGGTGAGATGTGCGTTTTCGACTTTCTTGGCTAGTAGTTGACGCTACCCAGTCTTGAGTATTAGCTCTGTGGACAGATGACGTACAAGATAGGGGAGGCATCAGGTTTTCTTTAGTGTGTTTTCGGATAGCCGTCTTGACTATCAAGTTGACTTCACTCCGGGTCTCCACTTTCGCCTCTTTGGGACGAATTCGATGAAAGATCCAATGGCGAATTCGGATTCGGTAGGGGTTGGAGCGAAGCAGCAGCCCGACGATAATTCCTTTTCGCTTGGCGATAGGTTTCCTTGGCAAAATGGAAATTCCTTTCGATTTCCAAAAGGGCAGAAGATACATGGACAGGAGTCCGTTGGCCAGCTTCCATCTGGGATTCTTCAATGTTTTGGATCCCACGAGGCGGGAACAGCGTCGGCAGCAAAGTACCATCTATCGCCGAGGATGAAAGCAGGAGCAGCAGCACGAGAGAGCGCAGCAAATGAAGCGGCGGCATCAGGAGCGGCGGCCATCTTTGGCTTGTGTAGAATCCAAATTCCGACAGAAAGTTAGGAAAAACGGGAAACGAGGTGACACGAGGCTACCTCTGGAGGAAAATGAATGACGAAAGCGTGCGCGCTCTCGCTTTTATAGAGGAAGGCTGCTAGTGGTGTACCGATTCCGATATCGATTCCGGTTCGAGTACCGTTCCGTGGTATCGGAACCGGTTCCGGAACCGCTATCTTGGTTGGCCGATACTGAGTACCTTTCAAAAATCAGCACAGACCACTAATTCACTTGATATTGTCATCTACTTTCCCTTGCGGGGTATGCGATAATTGGAAAGAATATCTTAGCGATCTTGGAGCAGAAAATTAATTCCAGTAGCTTAAATCATCGTAAAACTGAGCTTGATATTAGATCTTGGATGAATAACAAATTTTCGTGCGTTTTTATTGGGCCACTTACCTGTTACACCAACTTTTGTTAAGTAGTTTGCATCACATAACCATAAAATCCCATCTATGGTGGTAATATACTAAGCAGAATACGTTATAGTTGATTCCTGTTTGTTTAAGGATGTCAGGACTTTATTATCATTAAGTTATTTCCTATTTTGCTAAACCCAAGGCTAACGTTTCACGTTTAGCAAACCCTCCACCGCCATTTTGTTTCTAAATCGTTGTGTTCGATTGGAGTCATCAGTGCATGCACTAAATCCGGACTGCGAAAATCTTCAAGTGTACAAAGCTTTGCTAAGACTCCTAAGCATCTGGGCTGCAAAAATCTTCAAGCATGCTCTTGTTTAGCCCAAGTTTTTTTTATTTTAATTAAATTTTTTGATTTTATTTTACGTTTAAAAAAAATTATATTTAATACATCCAGAAAACAAAAATTTAAAATCATGTCGTTTCATTAAGGGCTTGGCCAACCCAAGAAGCAAAAAATTTATTTAAAAATGCAGGTTCAGATCAGAATTTAAAAAATCGTTTCAACTTTCTGGTTATTTTAAACTATTTTTTAACTTAAGTTTTTTTTTATTTAATTTTAATTTTTTTAATTTAAATTTGATACATTTGGAAAGCTAAAATTTTAAATTGTATGATCAGTGCCACTAGAAAATGGTCTTGGCATTAATCCAGGCACAAAAAAAAAATTGTTATCGGTACACGTTATTTTAACTATTTTTTCAATATAAATTTAATTTTCGAATCAAATTAAATTTTAATTATACAAATTTATATATCAAAATTTTCGTTAAAAAATGTATGTAAATTTATAAAAATTAGCCACAGCAAAACCCTGTACTCCCTGAACACAAATAATTCATTATTATTAATTTTTTTTCCATTCGCTGTGGCACTGCCATGTGGTAATCGGAACCGGTATCGAAACCGTACAGAACCGGTTTATTGGCATCGGAATCGGAATTATGGTATCGGTACACCACTAAGGGCTGCGCCACGCAGGCACAGTGTAGGCTTGCAAGCAGGCGGCTACATGCAGTCAAGAAACCTCCACGGAAAAGACATTGAGGATCAATGTAGTGCAAAAATTATCAGGTTAACATGTTTTCCAGGGCAATTATAAACAAACAAATATTTAAAATTTGTTTTGTTTAAAATCAACTTATAACGAAATTTCGGTTGTTTTTGTCACCGCACGTTTAGTTTATTTATGCAACCACATCACGTCCGCTACTCACCACTGGACTTGCTTTTAGATAAATACAGTCCTACACGTGATATACAGCTTGGATTCCACAAGCGATAAACTTGCAGTGCGACAGTATAGCGCCGGGCGAGAAGCGCATGTTGTTACTACCATTTACTGCGAATTACTTTTCATCTTTAGTGATTGTAATTTTTAGCAGTATTGGTCCTACACTAATAGTAGCATTACTATCACCCTTTGATTAAATCAGAAGGATGTGCGTTTACCTGAATGCAAGACTAGCCGAAACTTTGAGAACATTTCTAGCAGTGAGCGTTTGTTTATATCGGAGCGTTTATTGTAAATTCTTGTTTTTGTCCAAGTGATCCGCGACTGGCGGCCGACTGTCGCAGACCGGCGCCGGTTCATGGACCACAATTTGAGAAACTCTGTTCTAGAGCATTCATTTACGTCCTTGAGAAACATAAATACTAAGGCTGCACCGATACAGATACTGGATTGGATCGTATGGTGATATTTGTGGTATCGGTAACTATCGCTAAAATATCGATAACTCTGGAATCGATTGAGATTCCGACATGCTATTCGCGGCGTTTTGCTCAGGAAATTACTCAGTATTTTCCTAGCTATGTTTTAAATGCTGCTTTGCTATTTAATTTTAATAATTATTGGACTTCTGAAGAAAACTACACCGTTGATGAACAATTTTAGATAAAATTTTGGAAATCTTTATCGGTATCAGGAAAATTTCTAAACCCGGATTGGCATCTGATCAGTAAAGTTGGCAGCCTTAACAAATACAGTAGAACCTTGATAACATAATATCAATTATCCTAAACTTTTCGGTCGATCGAACCCTTTATCATTGTTTTTTCTTTATATTTTTCTTTATTCTTTCAATAACCCTCCAAAAAAATAATTAAAAAAAGTAATGCACTATCACAACTCTGGATTTCCAGTCGTTGCATCACATAGCCATAAAATCCCATCTATGGTGGTAATATACTAAGCAGAATACGTTATAGTTGATTCCTGTTTGTTTAAGGATGTCAGGACTTTATTATCATTAAGTTATTTCCTTGTTTGCTAAACCAATCAACGCAAGGTCAGTCAAGTCCTTTTGCTTTACTCACTCCTTCTCCATGTATGGCTTCCAGCGTTCAGTTTAATGGCTCAGCCCTTCTACCCTCTGCCAACCATAATGCACCCGTTTATTCACGCACTTAAGCAAAGCAAGATTGATCAACCTTGTGGTAGGCCCCTACGTGGACCTTTTTACTGCTTCTATTTAACTTTGTTATTTTTTTTTTTTATTTCTCAAACATGCTGTTATTCAATAGAAATTTGGTTATCCAACATTTTCGTTTTCCAAGCCCCAATCAGTCAGTTATTTTTGATAATCAAGGTTCTATCTACACACTTACCACAGACAACCTAGTAGACTTCACACTAACAAGCAACTTTTCATTTGGCCCTGAAGAAAACTTCCTGTCTCGGTTTTCAGGGTGCCACCTTTCGCTCAAGTTTGATTTGGGCGGGAAACTGGACTCGTAAGGATATTTATCACGATTTACTTTGAAATTTTCGTGTGGTTCACTTCCTGTCAATATAAAGTAAGATTCAACAAAATATTAAAATTAGCTCATGAGAGATATACGCTTAAAAATAAAATATGTAGTTTGCTAACAAAAAGTCATAAGATTGAAGCAAATAGCACTAACAAAAAAGGCAAGTTAAGGCCACAAAACAAAAATTTGTTGCTTCTGAGGCCCCTTGCTGGTGACCCAAAACTCTCCTGGTCAAAAATAAAGTTATTGTTTTGCATCTCAAGATCTAAAGCATTTCAGAGCAAAATACAAGACAAATTAAGTTGAGCATCCTAATTTTGGGTCTTAAACCACACTATATTTGCGTGGTACTTTGTTTTTATTACTGATTTTTTTATTTTTAAATTAGCATCAACTGTATTAAAAAAAAAATTCTCTAAAGGTGGTCTTTTGAAATATGAAATAAAAATAAAATGCCTGGTCACTGGGTCATTTTTGTACATTAAAAAAAATGCCCCGAGAAGCAAAGAAATTTTTTCGCGGCCTAAAGTTAGGCCACTAGAAAAAACGTTAATTTGCCGGCCCCACCAGCACCAATGCAGGACCCTCACCGAGCCCCACCACACAGTTCACACCACACAAACTATAGTGACAGAAAGCACATGTACCACATGGCCAGACATTTCCACACAGGTACCCCAGTACCGATTCGACCACCAGCCTAACCACGAAGCCGTCACCGTCCATCGAACAGCATGTAAAACAGACGAGCCACCAGTCATAACATCCCCTGCCCTATGCAGGGGCACTCGTGCATACTCGGGCCTTCACAAAAAAAAAATTTGTGACACCAGACCCTCGTGGCCACGGGCAAACCTGCCGACTGTGGTTATTCCCCAAACACCCCACGCAAAAATTCACCTGCTTCTTGGAAAGTACCAACTATAGCCTCTACTCTGAGGTCTTAGGCTACCCCCTAGCCTCTGTACCTGCAAGGACAACATTTCAGGGTTCCATTCAAACACCACCCACTCTGCAGTGGCAAATCCAACCCACATATCAAATTCCAAAGGTGGGGGGAGGGGGTGGGGAGTACGGGCCAACACACATCTACGCCACTCCTACAATTGCCAGTCTGCTGACCAGGCTGTACCAGCTAGTTATATAACTTCATAACCAGGGTGTAGCCCTACTATAACACAATAACCTGTCCACGATCGGCCCTAAGGTCCTTTGCCACCCGTACTACGGCGGCGATTATTTCACCACACAACAAATCAGCTTAATTGTCGATTTAAACACTGCATATCAGAATACGCCTACAAACAGCACAATGACCACAATTTTGCCAATCAGCTCACATAAGTGCTTAATAAGTGCGTGGGGAACGTTTCTAACCTCAGCACGCTCTGCAGTGCATCACGAAATCAAATTCGTCTCAACTATTGCGGAAGGCCTACTCTGGTAGGCCGCCAACGTCTATCATAGTACGAGACCTATTGGCCCGTATCCATGGCCCATAAGTCTACCGCTACCACAGTTTTAGGCCTAAACCATACACGGCCACATCTGCGGCCAGCGTCGTTGACCAACCGAACAACGTGCCGCTTTATCGCGCCACAATGAACCATTACCACTGCCAGTGACGCTAGACATTGAAAGTCTCATCTCGAATTTCCACACGTATTAACTTTATTTTCAACAATAAGGCCGCATCGGCCGCACAAACTTTAGTTTCAGTTTGTACAAATTTAGTTCCAGCCCACGCCGCTACCCGTTGGCCGTCGAAATGGACCGATCCACAGAGTCCTCCTCCTCACACCAACACTATCCGCCTACCACTGCCCTACAACAGCAGCAGCAGGCAACATGGCATCGTCTGCCACTCACGGTGTTCTCTTAGTTCTTACGATGCTATCGCTAACTATGTGCAACAAGAAGTATTCCAAAATATTTTGTACGCCATAACCTCTGATGGTTCCTCGCATTATAGTGTAACGCTTTAAGAGTTATCGTTTAACTCTGGAGTTATCGTGTAACTCACAATGCATCGTTTGCATTTTTAATCCAACACGTACAGTATGACCAGGTTATCGTGTATCCGTGGGGGTATCGTGTACCCGTACTTCCGTAACAGAGCTCTGTTGAACCCTGAAGGTATCGTGTACCCTTAGCTCATCACATTCTCATGGCGTTATCGTATAACTTTTCAATCTGTCGCGGGCATCGTTTGCCCTCTTTTCTCAACATTTAACTGTGCCTTATTGACGACCGCATATTCAAGGCTTATTCTCTACAGAGCGAAACGCTCATTCACTACAAACGGGCAGTCCTGTTTTCGCACTCAAGTTTGACATTCTGCCTGCTGGGCAATTCAACTTCCGTTGTCAATCCGTGAACGTGTCTTTAGTTGACATGTTCCGTATAACAAAATTAACGTTCAAATTAACATGTTCCTTAGAACAATTAACGTTCAACTTACGGCGTTGTCTTCAACCAAGACCAATGTTGTCACCTTCTAGATGGAAAACGCTTTCTTATCAACCGAATGTTTGTAGCACCAAATAAAAAACACGTTTAAAGTGTGCCTTCGGCAAAAGAACAGTGGAGAGGTAAGCGCAGGAAAGAGGGTGGTGCGAGGGGGCAGGAGATGCAAGTTTTGCATAAATTAAGGTTAAGTTGTATGCAAATGAGTATGGATAAAAGGTGCCGACAAGCAAAGGGATATCCCAATTGTAACAAAAGGTAACACAGTGAGGAGGAGTCAACGAAGGAGAACGTAGTTTTTAGCCACGAATGAGACAAGCAGTGGTGTTAGCTTCGGCTTGAAACTTTTACTCGATGCCTAAGACCAGACACGATCTAGACGAGGTGGGATTGTGGAGAACGTCGTCAGTTTTGAAACTTCACTCAAAATGTGGGTTTTAACCACGAATGAGACGAGCAGGTGTTAGCAACACCTTTCGCTTGAATTTTTACTCGACGCGACAGCTAGACACGATCAAGACGAGGTGGAAGAGTGGAGAACGCTGTCCGTCTTGAAACTTCACTTTAAAATGTGGGTTTTAGCCACGAATGAGACGAGGAGGTGTTAGCAACACCATTATTGGCTTGATTTTTCACTCGATGTGTGAGACCAAGACACAATCGAGACGAGGTGGACGAGTGAAAAATGCTTTCCGTCTTGAAACTTGACTCAAAACGAGGGTTTTAGACACGAATGAGACAAGCAGGTGTTAGCAACACCATTTGCTTGATTTTTTACTTGATGCATGACATCTAGCTACGATCGAGACGAGGTGGAAGAGTGAAAAATGCTTTCCGTCTTGAAACTTGACTCAAAACGAGGGTTTTAGACACGAATGAGACGAGCAGGTGTTAGCAACACCATTTTCCTGATTTTTTACTTGATGCATGACATCTAGCTACGATCGAGACGAGGTGGAAGAGTGGAAAACGTCGTTGTTCTTGAACCACTACTCAAAACATGGGTTTTGGCCAAGAATGAGACGAGCAGGTGTTAGCAACTTCATTCGGCCTGAATTTTTGTACTAAATGCGTCAGTTTTAGCCACAATCGATTATAGCTGCAGAGTTGGACCATCACTCCAAAAGTGGGTTCTAGCCACGAAAGAGACGAGCAGTGGGGTGTGGCGGCAAAAAGGCACAGCGGCGTCCATGGATAATCAAATAACTGAACGAAAGCTCAGGAAAGTCGTACGATGGCATCAGCTGGTGGCAGAATGCGGAGACGCGAAAGCTTGCTTCTTGGCTGGATGCCAATGAGCTTTCGTTACGGCGGGAGTCGTCTGTGTGGTGGCGCCAGCTGGTGACGAAATGCAGGAAAGAACGGTGTGGCTTCGCCAGCTACATGAGCAAAACCTCGTCATTGTTTGGCCATGATGGAATACTGGTGCATCCATGGGGTTGTCTATGTGTGGCCAGTAGACAACGGCGGAGTGGCGAGTCAGCTGCAACAGGCGATGAAAACTCGGACAGAAGCTCAGCAAGCGACTCGTCGAGTGAGGTACGGCTGGAAACATCCTCCGCGGCGTCCAGGAAAGGTGGCAGTAACAAACAATGAGAAGTTGGACGAAAGCCCAGCGAGCAATTCGCCTAGTTGAGGTATGCCAGGAATATCTTCCACAGCGTCCGGCCAGGAAAAGTAGCGGTAACCAGCAGAAGCCTAACAGGAGACACATTGCGCCGGCGAGGCTAGAGAAGCTTAAATGAAAGCTCAGAGGCAAGAAGTCGGCCAAATGAGCGCTGGTAGCCGGAGAACAAGTTAGGCAGTAAAATAAAAAAGACGAAAGATAAGGAACAAAGCGGCTGCAACGTGGGTCGCTTCAGAACGAAAGACGGTGAGCCCTAGTAGCAAGCTGCTTTTATAGACAAGGGCTACACCGCACATGCACAGTTAAGTTGCCAAGCTGGCAGGTTCCACGCAACTTAAAAACTCAAGGTTGAAACACAGCATTAAGAACACAATGGAAAAATTGACAGGTATTGTATATTTTCCAGCGGCAATAAGAAATGGAATTTTAAAGATAAAATTAGTTTTTACTTATCCTAAAATACTTACATTTAGTTATTGGCTAAATATCTATGCTAATCTATGCTCAAAACCTTAAATTTACTTTTAAAGCAGCTTTAATGTTGGGCGATTTCAAAATTTATCACGCGATGCGATGGAGATTAACTATTAAAACATTGCGATTTGGGATTTATTGTACTTTTTTTAAATTTGCTTTGCGACTTATTGGACTACACTAGCAATGCCAAACACGCGTTTTTGACATTATGCCGAATTACTTTGTGATCTTGCATAGAATTGAATTGAATCCAAAATTATCATGCGAGAAGCAATTCAACTGATTCTCGCATGATAATTTAGATTTAAATGATTGTCCATTTAATACTGTACAGTACTTTCTATCTTACAGGGAGCCCGAACTTGTAAGTCTAAATATGGTGGGTTTGATTTAAATATAACCTCAAGGACCAGAAAATTCATAAAATGTGAATCCGTAGATCTCCAGAGTCCGTGGAAGGAGAAGGAGCAGACGACAGTGCTAATATCATAAAATATCTTTTATTCGAGGCCCAGGCTTAGCGTCAACGCAAGCCTACGTTTCACCTCAAAAACCAACATGAAAAGAGAAAATCCAACAACCGAGCTCGCGCTCGTCATGCGTAAAACAATACTGGTTCGCAACAATGTTAAACATTATGACACCCAGTGCCAACATTAAATACAAAAAAAATATTTCTAATATTTATTTTAAACAATACGTTTTATTATAAAATTTAGGATGTTTAGAAAAAATTAAAAGACTAAAATACCAGGGCCTGCACCTGGTTGATTTAGTTTTTGTTTGCCTATAAGGAAATATACATTACCTTTTTTAACATAGCAGTTTCTCCCCCACCCCCATGGAGCACAATTACCCCTAGCTTGAAAGTTGGCTTCCCTGCCAGTCTCGTAATACTGCACATGACAGGAACTGGTTCTGCCGATATAAACGGTCCGCAGTAGAACGCAGCATCTTTCCTTCAACCCACATGAACCTAGTCCATCCATGGGGAGGCTAGGGCGGATAAAGGATGTATATTTTTGTACAGCCAAACAAAAACTTTAAAATACCAGTGTTATCTGGTTGATTTTGGTTTCTATTGCCTTTTGAAAATATCCATTACCTTGTTTTAAGCATTCTCCTTCTCTAATGCTATTTGATCTAGAGATAAATTCGAAGGCCGCATCGCTTCCCTACTGCGCATCCCACTGCGCAGCCTCCTTCATATATATATATATACCCGAACGGAGCTAGTAGCTCATCTTTTCGGACCTCTATTGTGCCCTGACGACGACAAGAGGGGAGGAGGGCGGACGAAGATAATGTATATTTTCAGAAGGCAATAGAAACCAAAACCAACCAGGTAACATCTGGTATTTTGAAGTTTCTAGTTGCCAGTACAAAATATACATTACCTTGTTTTAAGCATTCCACAGACTTTGTCAAGGCGGCGGGCGCCATCTGAAGAAGCCCCCTCAGGGTAGCGACCGGTTCCCCACACAGAAAACAGAATTGGCCACTTGCGACCAAGGCTGCGTCAAGCGTTCATGGTTCTTAAACCAAGTGCTTAAACCAAGCGCGTTTTAATCAAACAAATGCAATTTCACCAAATTTTGGTTTGTCAACTGATCATAAAACATAATAAAGGTATTAGTTTTTTTTTTACTAAAATTTGCTTAAAAAAACTCACTTTATACAATTTAAATTAAAAAAACGATTTAAAATTGAAGATTCTACCAGAGAACTTGCTCGCGCAGGAGAATCTAAGTTCTATGAGTAGAATCCAACGAAACTGTTACTCATTGGGATCCTTCCTTGCTTTATGGCACTTTGTAAAAATATTGTGTTGCATCATTACCTTTCGGAAATGCATGCAAATTTACATCACTTCCCCTCCGCTCTCCCCCTTATACCACTTATTTTCGCCCACGGCATTAGCCACAAAGATTCCGTAGCAGGGAGGTGGGGGCAAACAAAGTAACACAGTTTCGTCGGATTCTCTGAGAACTTAGATTCTCCTGCGAGAACAAGTTCTCTGGTAGAATCTTCAATTCTAATTCGTAGTTCCTCCTCATTGTGTTACTCATTGGGACAGATTCAAAACAGTGCTAATTACCAATATATGGAATCTTATCATTAAGCGCTGCAGTCGGTGCACACCGGGTCCATCGTCGTCCACTGCACCGACACACGAGACGATCCATCGGCCCCAAAAATCAGAGCCGCCCTGTTCGCATATGGGTCCCATAGCAGGTCTTCCTGCTGAGCAAACCAATTGGCCCAGACCCAGGCATCGCTTGCAGTAGACCCAACCGAGTCGCCGCCTCCCACGCCGGCGTCACGAGCACCGCCTTCCGGACATTGTCCTCCACCAGCTTGCGCACGCACTTGTCTAGTAGAGGGCATGGGGGGAACAAGTACGGGAACATTCCGGACCACGACACACTGAAGGCGTCACACTACCTTCGTACCGGGGCACCTGCACACAACCCGACCTGTCGCAGCTGCACAGTTGCCCTAGAGGCAAATAAGTCAATTTCGGGTACCAATTTCGGAAGCAGATTTCCTTGAATTCCTCCGGCTACAGCTGAAAGTCGGAATAGTCTCTGAATTGGCGAGATAACCCGTCAGCAGTCACATTGTCTACGCCTGGCACAAACACCGCCCTCAGGACGCAGTTTATACGCTCCTGCCAACGTCGGAGCCATGCACCAGATCTGTTAGGGCCGCAGACCTCGTTCTTCCCTGTCTGTTGATGTTCGCCACGGCTGTCATACTATGCGATAACATTCGTACGTACTTACCCCGCAGTTCACTTTTGGAATGACTGTACCGCATATATCGTTCCCGCATGTTGGTGTGTAAGTCCGCCTTCGCTGCCTCCCAGTGGCCCCGGGCCGCTCAGCCATCGCTTAGTATTCGTTCTCATACCAAATTACTTTGCTACTCACCATATTGGCTGACGCTGTCAACACGAGCCGCCATTTTGTCTCGCTCGTCTCTAACTGCAGGCACCCACTTGCCTCAAATCAGCATAGTTTTCTCGTCTTTTTGCCAAAAGATTTCCAAGAATCGCAGTGCCCCCCCACTGCTATCATCTACCCAGCCAGTCCCGTCCGAGGTTTACACTGTTTGCTGGCTAATGTTACTAACACCGTCGTCGTCCACCTGCACACAACCATCCGTGCCAGCGGCAAGAAAAGAGTGGTGTATAAGGGAGAGAGCGGGGCGGAGGGGAAGTAGGGGCAGTGGGGAAGTAGGAGCGGAAGTGACCTAAATTTACATGCATTTGGAACACAACAGGATTACAAACAGGGTTCCCACACAAATCTCTTAAAAAAATCTCCTGACTTTTCCAGGTTTCCCAGGTAAAAAAAATTGAAGTTTCCCCTGACCAATCGCCCAGAAGCAGAACTTTCTACAACTGTCTGCGACAACAACAGTCAGAAAAAAAATTGTCTGCAGCTGACCTATTTTCTTCATATAGTTACCCACATGTTTGTTGGTTTTTATTGAATAATTTTTCAGTGCTTTATCCTATCGATCTGGTTACTCCACCAACGAAAAGGTCTCGTCGAGATGTTTAAAATGATTTAAATGTCAACATCGGTCACAAATTTGACAAAACAGCAGATGTTTGGCCAAAATTTGTTTGCAGCAGCGTTCAACTGTACGCGACGTATCGTCGCGCAGATTCTGCTACGGGGACCATTCGACGACAAAACGTGAAAGAACAGCTCTGACTACCATAACGGACTACCATTGAAATTCCTTCAGCTCATATTTCACAATCAATTTCCTGGGATTTTTTTGCTGCATCATTTAATAGCTTTACCTTCTTTGCCTGAAGTATTTTTAATTGTCCAGAAATGTGTTTCCTCATACTACATTCTCCTTCCTTTTGTTCGTCTAATTTTTGAAATTTTCTCTTTTTGTTCTCTATACTATCCTTCAAAAAAAGAAACAACATTTATGAATCATCTGAATCATCGCTTGTTTTCGTTAGGTACGGTGCGCCTTGCAGCTACCTGCTTGCCAAACGAATGTTGCGTTTTGGTGCGCCTTTCAGCAGCATGCTGTACGAACGCTTGGTCGAATAGCTATTTACAGTGCAAAGCGTTTACTGTTT
>JAHWFP010011056.1:12676-65348 GCA_023313725.1 Lithobius niger | reverse complement strand
GTTTAGCAATATAGAAAAACGTATACACGTAAATTTTCGTTTAAACGTTTAAACGGATAACCGTTATAGCACTACACAGTACAACTACTAAATTAAAACCACGTTCAAAATCGACTCGCACAAGGGTGCTCAGGCCTATTGCGCAACAATTGTATTTCCAGTTAATGCTGAATCTTGATTTGCTAATTCATGGGCACGTGACACAGCGCAAGGCGGCCGTTGTGAAATGACGTCACAAGCAGCAGACCAAGGTCGGCACACACAGAGCATGCAGCACGCGTCACGCACAGAGGGAGCTGGCTTGGAAGGCAAAAAAGCACCAGTTACCCGTCCTTACGAGGGAAAATAATTGCAAGGGTCGTAGCAGGTTAAGAGAAAAAAAGTAGGAAATAAGGAAAATGTAGAACTCTTACTATTCCTGTTATTGTGGCCCCTTTGAAATAATTAATCTTAATATTTTCTGTTCCCTTTAAATCCCCTGACTCAACCTCATAATGTTGCGAATCCGACTTTCCCAGGTTTCCCCTGACTTTCCCAGGTTAGCGTGGGGACCCTCAGTGCCGCAACTAGCTTTTTCCGAACAGGGGTGCAACGGCAAAATGTTGGGCCCCTCGTCCACAAATACACAATTTTGAAGTAAAGTGATTCCTAATCCACGAAACTGAAGTGAATTTTGTCCAAGTTGGGCCCCTGACTTGAGAATTTTGGGCTCCCTTGGTCCTGGCCCGGGAGCCTTGCACCCTTTGCACCACCCCTAATTGCGGCACTGGGGACCCTGTACAAAGCACCGTAAGGCAGGGAGGGATCCCTTTGAGTAACACAGTGAGGACGAACTACAAATGAGAATATAAAATCAGAATCACGATTTAACCTTCTTACCTCCATGCCCATTTTAGGTTTCCTCACTGAAAACAGTCAAGAGCAAAACATGGTCACCGTACCTTGCTACATGCCTCAGTAAAATAATTTGTAGTAAAATAACTATGCGTTCTCCGGGTATAAAAAATTGCACACGTAATAATTATATTGTAAGCTATTACACAAAAAATATACTAGGAACCATCGAATTACGATTTTGTAATTAACAAAAATTGTTAAGTTAGACAACGACGTAAATGCGCTTACGAAAATATTCAACTTGCAGTACCCAGGAGACCTTGCAATGATAACATCAACTGGTTATTCTTCCATTACAGCATTGTTCACTGCTTCCGAAATCTTTTTGATGTTTTTAATATAGTACAAATACTTTAAGTTGTTTTATTTCCCCAGTATTCACAATCTTTGAACAATCCGTTTTCGGCCGCCTCCCGCCGCCATTGCACTCTTAGCCAGCTGTCCGTTAAGAGACGAGCGCGTGCTCGAAAGGCTGTGACGTTGAGTCGGTTCGCGTGAGGTCACTTGAGACTGGGCCCCATCTCTATCAGTGGTCACGTGACACGAACGAACCAATCGTAGCTCGCGATATTGACGGCGGTTTAAAAAGGCCATTGAAACGGAGCAGTTCATTTGAGGAATAAAGGCAGTGACATCAACATTGATGACATCAGTCAAATCGAGCATGGAAATGGGGATTCCCAGCTTTCTAACGCGACCAAGATGGCTGCCGTGCGTTGCGTTGTTGAGGAGTTACGACAGCCCGAATGAAGGACCGTTTTCAGCAACCCAAAGCAATTCAATTAAGGTAATTAAAAGATAATATTGAATTAAATAAACCAAAAACATATGTTCCAAAATACCTAATTTAATCAGGTTCCACCTCCGTTATATACAAGTGGAATTTTTTTTTGCAACGGGAAGGTGAACTGAGACGACAATGTATCGTTCGTCGAAGGTTTTAAGACACGATTTTGATGTGAAGATAAATCGTCACTCGGACTCCAAAGGGTTAAAATATCAAATCACCCAACCCTAAGAAGCTTTAGTAGCTCACCACCACATGGCGTCCCTGCTTACTGCCCAGCAGGTACTGTGTCACACTGTCAATCACAATTGTTTAGAGAACAATCCTGTTC
Source organism: Lithobius niger (assembly GCA_023313725.1). NCBI lineage: Eukaryota > Metazoa > Arthropoda > Chilopoda > Lithobiomorpha > Lithobiidae > Lithobius > Lithobius niger. The sequence goes on along the minus strand of JAHWFP010011056.1, from coordinate 63,333 downwards.
GGAAAGATTAGAGACAGAGGGTGAGTTAGCACTAAAGGTAAGTATTTTAGGATAAGTAAAACCAATTTTACAAAATGCTGAAAGGCTCATTTTACTCTGGTACTTACAAATTGGTAAAAACGATACTCTTTCACCAAATAAATTCACTATTGAAACGTTTCGCCTGACAAAAATTTCGATGACTGTTTGAAAGTATTTCTGTCGATAACTCGCAGTTTCTACCATTGCAGTAGTGAACTTATTTGGTTTAAGTGTTTCACTTTTTCCAACTAATTTTTTCTTTCGTATCAGAATTTCCATCCGTTATTTCTTACCAATGCTTGGAAACGGCAATTAAGATTGAGGCCCATTGCACGCAGCACCATTTTGGTCTAAGTCAGAGCATGCAGATTGCTGCAGAAGCAAAAAGTCACGATAACAGCAGTTTGTTTTAGCGAACCTTGAAAGAATGCAGTTCTATTTTTGAACGCCATTAGCGCAAAAACCGCTCGCATATCTGCGTGGGAGTAACCATAAGCTGAGGTCATTGACACTTTATCGTGCTCATAATGCCCGTAGCAAGTAGTGACTTACTTGCTCTACCGCATTCATCATGACGTCCGCAACGAAAGGAGTCCTGTTTGGAAATATTTTCGGATGTTTTCGTTAAGGGAAATATTTTCGGATGGAATTGAAGACTGACATTGCTACTAGGGCCAAAAAAACGACTACTCTACTACTAAACCTGACGCATCACAAACCAGGCAACAGTTAAGAAACTGGCAAGACTTAACGGCGATGATGACGATGATGATGATGCTTTGTGGGATGATTGGGACAAATATGTCCTTAAAGAACCCAACAGCAGTGCAAATACTGTTATCTTGCTTGCAAGAAGTCCCCGAAAGAGCAGCCTTTTTGATTGGTGGGCACAGTGAGCTCCAATATTTCTAAGCCTTGCCGCTTTAGCGGAGCAAGTGTCATGTATTCCTCCAACAACGGCAAACAGCGAGAGACTGTTGGCACCACGGGCCACATAGTGTTTCCTACCAGATATTGTGTGAACCCAGAAACAGTGAAGAAAGCGACGTTTATTAAAAAGGATCACAAAACCATTGCTTGATCTCTTTTGAGTAGGCCAAGCCTAGGCATACTTATCAAGTGGCGTACAATGTTTATGCTATTAATTATGCTATGCTTTATTTTTTTAATTTCGTGTCCTCGCTGGTTGTGTAACAAGGCTTATTGCGGACGCACATTTTACAGCCCTACAAACACATTAAAAGGCTAAACTTCAGCTAAGGCCACATAAAAAGGAAATCTGTTTCTAAGGCACTGCCTCACCGCCTGAAAGTCTCCGCCAAACATACATTTCAATCTCAAGCAATATGGTCCTCATTCTCCTCCACACAAGTTCTGGCCATAAAATGTGCATTCATAATCACAACCCCTACAGCCCTACTGACATTTTCAGACAGTGGCTGAGGAAGGCCGACTCACTGCTTCATGAGCAAGCTGGGACTATTTCATTGAATAGCACCCTGAGGCAGGAGCCCAGGAAGATTTCAAAATTAAGTTCCTTGTAATTTTGTGTGATCATACCGAGGGAGGAAGAACACATGATTCGGAGTAACTCTTTAGGACCACATGAGAACCTTGGAGATCCAAGATGCCGGTAGGTAGGAGCTCATAGCACCATGTGTGTGGAACTCGACATTGGGGAAAAGGGGGTCATCCGAAGAGCCATCCTATCCAGAGTGGTTGACAAAGGCTACAGAAATATGAAAAACCTGGAGAATCGCCCTCCACATCATCCAGAGACGCAGAGAATGGGAATCCGAAGCACCTGAAAACTTTCACCATTAACTCGTGGTCTCCATCCTGAAGAATGACCATGGTAAAAGATAGGCCCCAGCCAATCCAGACATCCAAGTGGTTGTGAATTGGCCTTCTATTCATAAAGGCACCCAGAACAGCACTTGCCTGCTCATTTACACCCGTGACCTCATGTACAGGAACAAAAAGACTGATGTGTCAGACTACAAGTGACGTTTCCGAGGATGAGTGGTGAACAATTTGATGCTTCAGGTAACCTCCGTGTGGTTGCACAGAAGGGTCCAGTAAAGGTTGACACCAAGAGAAGTCAGGAGCCGGCAGAAAGGCTCCCTTGAGGTTGTTAACTCGGCGGTTCACGTAGCCTACTTTACGTGAACCGCCGAGTTTAAACAACAACCTCAACAAAGCACATAACAGGGATGTAAACAGAAGAAAACAGAAGTAGCCGATGAAGATAGGATGAAGAAATTGTATATTTTTTAGTAATTGGCCTATCAAAAATTCGCGATTGTTAGTTCGTGTTGACTTGTGAATTTTTAGCATCATTTTTCTGTGCTTCATGTGCACTTCTTTTATTAATATTTTCAATTACTTAAGTCATCTCACTCTGCCAGCCAGGCACCTGGATGGCAGCGTAAGTTTTTTTTCAATTTTTTTAATTAAAAAAAATAGGACATGACGGTAGTAAGTAACAAAGCGAGTGGAACTTGCGAGACCATACGGTTCATTCTACAAATGAAATTCTAAAAATGAAAAAAAAAAAAACAGTTCTAAAAATAAAACAGTTCATTTCTAAAACGAATATTCCTGACTATCACAAACTTTTCACCAATTTTCCAATGACTTTCCTTGACCATATTTCATATCCCTGACTAGATCCCCGATTTTCCGGGTTGGTATAAACCCTGTCAAAACAATTGTGAGACATACGGCAGTGCCTGCGGGATAGTAAGCAGGACACCACCTAGTTGGCGAGCTAATGAATCTTTTAACTTGAGGTTTTGAGCATGGAGCATAAATAGATTATATTTAGCCAATAACTAAAGGAAAGTATTGAAGTGGAAAACAAAGTCGTTTCTTGGGCCTTCTTCAAAAAAAAATATAGCAGCGGGCGTGCAGTCCAAAGATGGCACACTTGTTTACATTAATTAGTGCCTACTAACGATCGTTTTCAAAAAAACGACGTAGAAAATCGCTAACTCAATAAATTACATAAACACAAAAAAAAACGTGCACTGAATACAAATGCCGTTAATGTACAGATAGCGAGTTGACATTTTAGGCCACTGTAAATCAAGAAGAACGGAGGGGGGGAATGCAAACGGCCCGTGAGATCTGAGAAAGATATTTTCTACCGCTTTTTTTTTTTAAATAGCCGTAGAAAATATCTTTCTCAGATATCACTTGTCATCTGTCAACAAACACATTTCCGAGTTGCTCTCTTCAACCTTGGAAGTGTTTTCCGAGTTACTCTCTTCCACCTCTTGGAGCGCCTACTCACTGTGCGAAAGATAACCTTGGTTTGAACAGCTTAGTGTTAAGTAAGAGAATCGCAGTTTTCAAGACAGTACACTAATTCCAAACCAACCGAAGGTGTGCATCAAATAAAGAAGATAATAATTCAAGGCTACATTGACTAACTTTTTTGCAGCAGGGGCAGCCGGTAACAGCGTGCAGCAAAATCAATTACCATACAGCAGCGACGCATACGGAGAGGAGTGAAGGGCCCCCCCCCCCCCCCCGGCTGTTACCAGGATGACAACTTCATCAAATAGCCATATCTTGACATCATCACATCACAGTTCGAGACGTACAGTTTTTCACTTTAGCATAATGCTCAGAATTATGAAAGCTACACCAGTCAGTATTTTCGCAGCAATGCACGATTTAAAAGTTAAGCAACGTAAAACATGGTTTTCAAGTAAATAGCACCCACTACTTATGTTACTGGCTACACGAAGGTATGCTGACCATGCTTTACGAAAGTTTGAGAAGGTTGGTTTGAACTGTGGAAATTACAAATTAGAAAAAATTACCTGAGTGATGACCTGGTACGCGACGGTCAACAGGAGAGCGGCTGCGACTTCTGCCTCGTACTATGGCAACAACCCTCTTTTCCACATAGTTGTCATCACGCTCCCCCATGCCTTGTTTGATATCATCTCTGTCAAATATAGGACGACTACCTTCTCCAGGACGACGCATCAAAATTACATCCTGTAAGTGCACAAACGGTAAACTCAAGATTGGGGACGCATTTTCTTACGCTGCTAGTGATTCATATAAGACCGCCTTTCGATCAAATCAATACAGATTTAAAGCAGTTCAAAACTATCCTGTTTCCTTTAAAGCAATCCTCCCCCCCCCCCAAAAAAAAAACCCGATAATTTTAAAGATAAAATCATTTTTACTTATCCTAAAATACTTACCTTTATTTTTTAGCTTTAATCGTTTGATTGAATGCTCATTGCTGAAAGACCTCAAAATTCCCGTTTTAAGAAGTTTCAACTGATCGCCAACAGGTGGTGCTGCCTGCCGACTCCCAGCATGCAATGCCAATTCCAATCACTTTGCGTTTGCAGAACTTAGCGAAAGCGGCAATGGTGGAAGGGTTGCTACTGAAGGTAAGCGTTTTACGATAAGTAAAAACTAATTTTATCTTTAAAATTATCAGTTTCACTACTATCCGAAACTATTAGTTTTTAGCTGACTTTGTCGAGCTACACCCTGAGCAGAAGTGAGCAGATGATACCAACAAGTTAACAAACACCAACAAAGGTACCCACCTGCACACAATGGCAATGCTCACTCCGAAGTGGCCGGACACTAGTTCTTGCCCACCGCGGAGCCAGCCATAACATAAACCTCCATGTTTTCACCGCCAACTGGGCCACTGACATCAAGCAGGTCAGTGGCTAATGAACGTGTCTTCGTGCCGCCAGGGGCAAGCTGCAAGCACTTCGTCAAGGGGCGCACCAGCCGCAAATACCCAAGACGCAGCCAGTGCCCGCAATTCGCGTGCACGCACAGCTGGCGGAATGTCTAGGTGATTGGGGACGATGTAGCACGCAACGAATAACCCCACAGATCCATGCCACGATCTTGGTCGGAGGAACTGGAACCAATGTGGGTGTCACGAAGGTCATCCACAGGAAATTGCAAAGGGGTACCTGGTCTTCCCATGATGCTGCGGAGACTACTCGTGTCTGTGAAATCAATGCATTGGGTAAGCTCGCCAGGTCCCAAGGGAAACAAGAGACGCCCATTTGCCCGATGACCGCAGCCAAATCCCTCGTGAAAATGACCGCACGCGCAAATCCTCCAGGGTCGTCTGAAAACCGAAGATCCTCTCTGGACAAGGGCGGATCAGGAAGTTCCGCAGTAGAAGATCCAGGATTAAATTTTAGGAGGGGCGATTTCGCATCAGATTATGTTGGGTCGAAAACATAATTTTCCAAACGTGGTCCCAGTTCAGGAGTTTTAGGGGAAGTGGGTGGAACGGAAGTCAAGACTAATGCTCTTTATTCACCGTTTTTTTTTTCCAGCAGAAATCTTTTTGTACTAGCCAATTCCCATTTAAACTAAAAATTCTTGGGCATAATAAATTCGTTTCATTCTTAGAGATTTCTTATTCGATTACTTACCGTAAATCGTGTATTAAAAGCCCAGTTGAAGCTTAAGCCCACCTCTTAAAATGCTGTAAAGTTAAAATCATGAAATAGTGGAGTTAAAGCCCACCCCTCAAATTGTCTTTTTTCTACGAAAAATTATCTAAAAGTTATATGATGTGAATAAAGATGTTTACTGGCCCCTTCTCCCTCCCTATAGTAATAGTGGGCTCTTCCTTGAGCTCCTAGCCCCTGCACAAGGCATCTCTCACCTAAGCCTCCTCCCTTCTTCACAGCAATTAAAAGGATGTAAAAATTGGCCTTTCAGAGATCGTTCAAAAGCTTCGAATTTACTGTGATAGATGTCCAGAAAGGTTAGAAAAATGATAATGCTTGATTTAAAGCCCACCCCCTATTTTTGCCAAATTAACTGCATAAGCCCATGGGCGTTTAATCCACGATTTACGGTATTACTTGTTCGATTCTTCATGTTGCGGATTTTGTCTTTGAGCTATACTGCTGTCGTAAGAATTGAGAAATATTTCTGAAACAGCATAGGGTAAATACTTTTACAGATTTTTAACGCTGGTTTTGTCCTTTTATTTCGCTTTTGTCCACTGTAATTTTGCTTTCATCCATTTTTGTGTTGCGCATAGTACCATAAATCGTGTATTAAATGCCCAAATGAAGCTAAAGCCCACCCCCTAATATGCTGTAAAGTCAAAATCTTGAAATAGTGGAGTTAAAGCCCACCCCTCAAATTGTTGTTTTTCTACTAAAAATTACCTAAAGGTTATATGATGTGAATAAAGATAGTACTGCTTACTATGTTTACTGGCCCCTTCTCCCTCCCTGTAGTAATAGTGGACTCTTCCTTTAGCTCCTAGCACCTGCACACGGCCTGGGTATCTCTCACCTAAGCCTCATCCCTTCTTCACAGCAATTAAAAGGACGTAAAAATTGGTCTTTCAGAGATCGTTCAAAGGCTTCGAATTTTCTGTAATAGATGTCCAGAAAGGTTAGAAATTGATGATGCTTGATTTAAAGCCCACCCCCCCTATTTTTGCCAAATTACTGCATAAGCCCATGGGCGTTTATTCCACGATTTACGGTATTACAATGGATGAAAGCAAAATGAAAGTGGACGAAAGCAGGAACAAAGGAAGAAACCTACGTAAAAAAAAAAACCTGTAACTATTTGTAAGTGTGCCTCTTTCTGTAAGCAGACTCATAATAAATTTACGCAGTTAGTGAAGATGATTTTTAAACAACAATACTGCATTATCAGCTCATGTATCTGTTTGGTTTTAGGAGAGGCGATCGCCCTCACTGCCCCCCCCACTCGATCCGCGCCTGAAGTTCCGTAGGTCGAACTCCAACCCCAGAAAAATGAAGGACAGAACTGAAAGGAAGCAAGACTTCAACTGGTTGACCAGCAAGTCCGTAAACGGTGACAAGCAAAAGCGCAGATTTTGCAGGAGAGCCAGTGGTCCAGGTACATGTGACAGCGGATACGTTTGGTGTGAAGAACGGCCATCACGGGGCGAAGCAAGGGCGTGAAGGCAGACGTGTGCTTGTTAAATTACCACCAGTAACGTGTCTTTGCTCTCATCCACAAAGTATTCTCTGCTGACGAGCCCAAACAAGAGCGAAACAGTCTGTCTAAAGATCTCTATGGGTAAGAGCAGATCACCTGCCATTAACATGCCTAAATCTGGGTTCTTAACATTCAGTAGAATGACGTCCCAAACAAGCACTAGTTTCTGCTTTTTATTTTCCTGAAACCAGTCGGGTTTTGTGCTTGTTACAACTGTACTAATATTCCAATTTAAAAAGTACTGTATTTGTAAATAAAATTCGATTGAGTTAATGCATTAGAGAAACTTTATGTATTTTAAAGTTCCTCTTCTATCGACCGACTCCGAATAGAAGATGAATTCCAAATTCACTCTCCACACACTATTATCTTAGTGATACTGTTCGTTGTCTTTGACAAACATCCTTTATGTTGGAATTTTGTTGGATCTCTTGATGGAGTGAGAAATACTTTGTCCCTCTACCTATTCGAATATAGACCACTGCCATGGTTTTGCCCTGACATAACCATCGTGATTGAGTTCTCGAGGACAGGGATCTATGCTCATACTGCATAACACTGCTTGAAGTTAGAAGTATATTGATGTGCAATATGTTCTCTTCGTCTGTCAAAAACCCTGAAATTGTTTTTGACCCTATGTGAGGAAGGACCAAGATTGGACACGTCCGCGAAGAGTAAATGATCCGTAGGCGGCATATATACCAGAACTTATGCTGTCGTGTTGTGGGGGTTGCGCCACCAACAAAGTGTTTTTAGTGGCAGATAGTAAAGGTCGACAATGGCTTCCCACGTCTTTCCATTCTTCCAATATTCTTTCCTGCCCCAGTGTAGGGTCTGACCCTCCAATGACCCAACGGTACCAGTGTGGTCAGGGAGTCCAGTCTGTCTGCTGATGGCCGTACCACAAATCTGTTCAGGCCAAATTCTGCTCCCATAAAGAGGGGGAATAAGTCTGAACTTGGTTGCGTTGATCCCCACACCCAAATGCTGGAAAACCAGGAGAGAAGACCGAGTGATGAGCGATGTCTTGTAAATCTAAAGAATCAGCCAGTCGCCTAGATTGGTGTGTGCTCGTATGTTGTGCTGATGCCGGTATCCTAGTGCTGGTTTCAAGAAGCAGGTGAAAACATACGGCGTCGTACAAAGGCCAAAAGGTACTGTAGAACTTGGACCTGCAAGGTTTGGCCTTGGCAAACTAGATGAAAAAAGTGCTGTACAGACGGATGTAAGGGCACGTGGAAGTAAGCTTCCTCTAAATCGATCGACGTCGTGTGTTCTCCGACCTGAAGGACGATAGCATTTTAATCTTCAAATGGTCCGTGATGATGAATTTGTTCAAACAACGCAGGTTAAAGTTTAACCCGTTTCCCCCGTTCTGGGGTGTAAAATCCCAGTGTGTGATGAAAGGGTGGTTGGCAAGATGCACCCTTACCCAGTAGGTTTTTTTTTTTGTTGGAAGTGAAATCGCGGCTTGGGTGATGCATTTCCGGCTTGGCGTGTAGCCATATCCAGTCACTGATACAGAGGTCAGCATGGCGATCGACATCAAGTAACCAGTTCGAGTTGTAGACAAGGCCTTATGCATAAGGGGCTATCCTGGTCAAAAGTATTTGGCCAAACACTCAGAGAGCAGATGCTGTAGTACAAGTCTACCATCATCAGAGTTTTCAAGTTAAAACACAAGTACGTCGGCAATAACAGAAGGCAAGTAACCGATAAATACTTATAATAAAACCAAGTACAACTGTTAATTGCTTAACCATCCACTCTGTATAGTTTTCATTCCTTTCCGTACGTAACTTCCCACTCTGCATATATTCAGAAATGACAGAAACTTAGAAATACTAGGGTACGGCCTGGTTGATTTCTTTTTTTGTTGCCTAACCGAAAATATATATTACCCGTAGTGGTGTAGCGATTCTGATACCGGAACCGCTATCTTGGTTGGCCGATACTGACTACCTTTCAAAAAAATCAGCACAGACCACTAAATCACTTGATATCGTCATCTACTTTCCCTTTTCCAGGGATATACAATACTTGGAAAAAATATCTTAATAGATCTTGGAACAGAAAATTAATTTTAGTAGCATAAATCATCTGCATAAATCATCTGGATGAATAACTAACATATTTTCGCGCGTTTTTATTGGGCCACTTACCTGTTGACACCAACTTTTGTTGAGTAGTCTGCATCATATTACCATAAAATCCCGTCTAGGATGATAATAAACTAAGCAGAATAATTTACAGTTGATTCCTATTTGTTTAAGGATGTCAGGACTTTATTATCATTAGGTTTCTTACTATTTTGCCTATCATTTCACAGCCTTGTCAACCACGACCTGCACCGCCATTTTGTTTCTAAATCGTGCATTCGTTTGGAGTCAACATGCCAGCAACAAATCCAAGCTGCAATTGAAAAGCTTTGCTAAGATTCTTAAGCATCCGGGCTGCAAAGAATCTTCAACCATGCTCTTATAATAGCCCAAGTTTTTTTTTTTTTTAATTAAATTTTTGATTTTAATTTAAGTTTAAAAAAATTAATTTAAATGAATCCAGAAAATAAAATTTTCAATCGCATCACCTTCACTAAGGACTTGTACCAATCCAAGAAGCAAAAAATCCTATTTAAAAATGCATGTCTAGGGCAGAATTAAAAAAAACGACTTTCTGGATATTTAAAAACTATTTTTTTTTTAAATTAAGTGTTTTTTATTTAATTTTGATTTTTTCTAATTAAATTAAAAAATTTTTAAAATTACAAAAAATTTTTATTTACATTTGATACATTCGGAAAGCAAAAATTTTAAATCATATATCAATGCCAATCTAATTATTTTAATCAAACTTTTTCATCAAATTAAATTTGTATATCAAAATATTGTATATCAAAATTATAAAAATAAAAATTTATAAAAATTTGCCACAGCAAAACCTTGGAGTCCCTGAACATAATTATTATTATTAATTTTCCCAATTGCTTTGGCACTGCTATGCGGTAATAGGAACCGGTTTCGGAATCGGAATTAAGTTATCGGTACGCCACTAATTACCGGAATTTCCTCTATAGCACTTTCTTCATTTTGAAAGCTCAATCCCTAGCTATGAAAAGTTGCGCGCATGCCTCTATGTAAGGCTATCTTCATTCTTTCTTCCACTCAAGGTCTACCTTGGCGACCGAGAAGGGAGTCCGTGCGGGTGAGGGTAATGTATGTTTTCGGTTAGGCAACAAAATCAGAAATACCAGGGTATGGCCTGGTACCCTGGTGTTTTTAAGTTTTTATTGCCGTCAAAACATCCATTACCTGAATTTCTTCTATAGCAGACCTTGTCCCATGGAGGTGGACGCCAAGGATGCCGGATACCGGTGCTGTGCTATACCGGTGCTATGCTAGAAAGTATCGATAGTATCGATATCGATATGGATGTATCGTCTGGAGCTCCTCCAGAATATTCTAAACAATCTGTCCACGAAGCCCAGCCCGGCCCCGAAGACTGCCCACCTACTGATGATGCTATCGTATCACCAATTCTACGAAAACAATTCCTTCCGTCCAGAATGTTGTTCTCTCCGACATGCTGTGTTTTGTTTCCAATCACACCGCATCACCATCGGACATGACACCCGACAAATTAATCCAGGAATGTGCAGCATTCTACTCTGAACAAGAAATCCTTGATGCGAAAAAAACTTTATTCGAAGTCTGCTTGCCCGATAAAAGAATAATTATCCGCCAGGGAGACAAACGTGCAATTAATAACGTTAAGGATATTGTGCAAACTTTTCAAAATAACCAATCCCTTAGGGAATCGCACGTGTTTGCGTCGGTCAAGCTGCACTGCCCAACTTTCCAAACAGTCACTAAAACTGCGAACCTACACGCTAAAATAAACACCGCCGATTTTAGCGAACTAAAAGGTATGGTCGATTGCTGCCTTACCGCCCAAGATTCCACTACAAAAATGGTTAACGACTTAAAAATGCTTGTTGTTTCGGCCCTTCAACTAATCCCAAGGGATCACGACGGCCATCTTTCCCCCCAACGGGAAATTACGGCTATTCACGACAGCACCGCAGACAAACCGGAAGTTGTACCGGAAATGCTTCTTCAAAACACGATTCCGATGTCTTCGAAAACCAGTTGCCCCTCTGTGCCCACTGCTCAGTTTTCTGGATTTAATGGTGGTAAGCCCCTGAGTACAAAAACGTACGCACAAAAAGTACAAACTAACTCTGCAGTTGTTGACAAACGTAGCACCGCAGAAACTGACTCGGCGGTTTTCGAAACCGAAACTATAAACTCTCAACAGCAGCGCAGCAAAGCCTATCCCATGCGTGACCCAACGATTAAAAATCATGATGCAAGCAAAACAAACCAACCTCCTAAACGAAGGAGCGCCAACCAAACACCCCCCAAAACTACCCAGATGTATGGGAGCAATGCTAACACAAACATCACTGCTGTTAAGCCTGCAAAACGAGGAGCTTTCATTTTTGTCAGTAGATTTCAGGAAAACGTTACGGCTGCTGACATTTACAACTACTGTGCTGTCACACCTAACATTGATGAAAATCAAATACGTCAGACTGCAAAACTAAAGCCCAAATTCCCTGGTTATGCTTCGTTCTTCTTAGAGGTGGCTTCATTGTCCTTAAGTAGTTTTCTGAATCCTGATATCTGGCCTAGTGGTATAGTGTTTTCGTTACTCCGACAAAGAAGTTGGCATGCTAATGTTACTGAAAGGTTCATGCCAACACACGTATTACCTAGTGCTGATCCACTCCCAGCCCTTGTTAACCTTAACCCCACACTCACAGACCCAAGTAATATCACCCTCCCCGTCAAACCCCTAGCCCATCCCAACAATACTCCCAGCCTCAATATTTGTAGTCCTAACTCTGCAACACCTACTCCCCCGCTCATTGATGCCTCTAACCAAGGCAACCCTAAGCCTTCTAACTCTAACCCTAGGACTCCACCTACAGTGCCTCCCAAACCAAGTTCCCCATCCCACTCTATCTCCCCCAACCATGTTCCTTCCCCCTGACGCCCAACCAACCATCAACCTATTGCCAACCCGATTATTGACTACCCACCCCATTTCCCCAGTACCCCGAGCCAAAGCCGCGATGTTACCGTATGCCATACCAGCCACAATGACCATACCCAACTCTCTTTTATGTACACTAATGCTGAGGGATTGTCTAGCAAACGTCATGAATTTATCACCGTGCAATCTGACATTTGTGCCGATATAATTTGCATCAGTGAAACTCATTACAAGCCTGAGTCTTGGGATGACTTTGACTACCTATCTGATTTCACTACATTTCGGGCTGATCGTTCCACTCGGAGGAAGGGTGGAGTCGCCATTAGTGTTTGTAATGCTCTCCAGCCCACACTGCGATCTACCTTTTCTGGTCAAACCAGCAACTGGGAAGCTGTTTGGTGCAATTTTATGCTCCACGGTGAAACACATACCATCGGCTGTGTCTATAATGGCACTCTCTTTGACAATAATATTCCAGCGTTCAACTGCTTTCTCGAAATGCTCCACCAGGAACTTCTCATTAACCCTAATAGGACCATAATCTGCGGCGATTTCAACTGTTCCAGCATTGATTGGGAACTGTACTACTCTAATGATGACGCTGCCACTCGCCTCCTACAAGTTATCAATGATAATTTCCTGACTCAGCACATTAGTCTGCCGACCCGTGCTAGAGGTGGAGATACTCCCTCCCTTCTCGATCTACTACTCACTAGTGATGACATCACCATTGATTCCCTTCGTCACCTTCCACCATTCGGCAAATCTGACCATAGCGTCATTATCTGGAAAATCAAGAGCACCAATTTTAACCACCGCTATACCCATCCTCGACACAACTTTAGTGCTGCTGACTGGGACCTCATAAACGAAACCATCAGCAACATCGATTGGAGATCCAGATTTGCTGGCTCCACGTGTACGCAAGCTTGGGATATCCTTCGAAACTTCCTTACTGACCTGTGTAGTACCCACATTCCTGTGAAGAAAAACGGCCCAAGGAGGGCTAAATCGCCTCCTTGGATGGATTACAACATCAGGAAACTTGTCAACCTTAAAGGTAGGCGGTGGAAGACTTACAAGACCTACCCTACACCAGAGAACTGGACATCATTCACTGAGACCCGCAATCAACTCACTGACAACATCCGCAATGCGAAAGTTTCATTTGAACAACAGCTGGTTTCAAAATGCAAAAGCAACAGTAAGCTTCTATATTCTTATATCCAGAGCAAGAGCAAGAATAAACCTTCTATCCACATTAAGCAAGACAATGGACCAACGGTCATCAATCCCCAAGATGTCGCCAACGAACTGAACCAATACTTCAGTTCCGTTTTCAGTAATGCTGGACCTACTCAACTACCTGATGTGCTCATGCAAACTAATGCACTCTCAGCTATAAACGTCAGTGAATGCACTGTGCGCCGCTTGTTGCAGGACTGCGACCCTTCTAAATCCCCTGGTCCAGATAATATTCACTGTGCCATGCTTAGAGCTTGCGCTGCCACTATTGCTACACCGCTTACCATTGTTTTCCAGAAGTCTATTGCTGAAGCGATCGTTCCCGATGACTGGAAAAATGCCAACATTATCCCCATCTTTAAGGCCGGTGACCGCCAAAGTTCAAAAAATTATCGCCCCATCAGCCTGACATCTCAAGTGGCTAAGCTCCTTGAGAAGTTGGTTAAAAGCCAACTCTACAACTACTGTGAAACTAACAGCTTAATCAGCGGGAGGCAGCATGGTTTCCGTGCGGGGTACTCTTGTCAAAGCAATCTTCTTGAGTTCTTTGGGTACCTGTCAAATGCTGTTGATGAACATATCCCCTGCGACGTTATTCTCCTCGATATCCAAAAAGCCTTCGACACTGTTCCCCACAGCCTTCTTCTCAGAAAACTCGAGAACTTTGGTATCACTGGCAACCTACTACATTGGCTTAGAAGTTTTCTCTCAGGCCGCAAACAACGAGTGGTTTATGAAGGGCGTGCCTCAGACTGGGCCCCTGTTCTCAGTGGTGTTCCACAGGGAACAGTTTTGGGCCCCCTGCTTTTCCTACTCTTTATCAATGACCTTCCAGACCTTGCTAAATCACAATGTAGTCTCTTCGTTGACGATGACAAGTTGTTCAAGAAAACTCCTCACGCCGAAGATTGTGCCATCATCCAAGATGATCTTAACCAGATCAGTAACTGGGCCCTGAACAATGGCATGAAGTTCAATGCTAACAAGTGTGAAGTGCTTCATGTTGGTCCCAATAACCTCCATGCTGCCTATTTTCTTGGAACTGAGCAGCTCCCTGAAGTCCTTGAGGCCAAATCACTTGGTGTGACGTTTACCTCAAATCTTAAAGTCATCAAGCAATGTGCTATTGCTGCTCGCCGTGCTAATATGCTGCTTGGCCGCATCAAGAAGCATTTTTCCTTCTTCAGCACCACCTCCCTTAAAACACTCTACACTTCATACATCAGGCCACACCTTGAATACTGCATTCAGGTATGGAGCCCTCAACTTATTAAAGACCAACAACTCCTTGAGCGCGTTCAGAGGCGTGCTACCAAGCTTGTGCCAAGACTGCGTGCACTTCCATACGATGCTAGGCTCAGGGAGCTTGGCCTTACGAGCCTTCACGACCGCCGCATTAGAGGTGACCTACTCCACACCTACAAAATTCTGAGTGGGATTGATCGCACCGAAGCTAATCGGTTCTTCACTTTGGCCCCCTCCGTTGGCACTCGTGGACATCGCCTCAAGTTACAACGCACACGTGTGAATACCAATGTCGGGAAGCACTTCTTTTCATATCGCGTGATTGACCACTGGAACCGGCTTCCTCATAATGTGATTGAAGCCAGATCTGTTAATGGCGGGAAGGCAGCCTATGACAAAATACTTTCTGCCAAGCAGTGAACTGTCTCTGCTCATCCAACCATACAAGCTTGGCTTTGGTTGTGTATTTTGTTTAAGTTTAAGTTTAAGTTTATGAGCCGGCTGCCCCGGAGTAAGAACAACCCCGTGAACCGGTAGCTATCCTACCATTGATCCTGGGAGTCGGGCAACCGGGAATACCCCCTTCTCGACCAGCGCGAAGCGTGGTGAGGGGCGAGCAGGGTTCGCAAAGAAGCCAGAAGAGGAGGCACTCCTGTCGAATGATATGTAGTTATTATTATTATTATTTTTTTTTTTTGAGGGAGCATGGACGGCAACTGTATTCTGGGCAAGGTAAATGAAAAAAGTAAAGCATGCAACATTACCTTAATGGAGAGTCTTGAACAGTAAGATGGTAATGGCGGGAGCCGATGACCTGAGGACAAGGAGGGTAAGCAGTAGAGAGGCGTTGACTGAAGGTGGTCGTGGAACGGACGCCGGTAAAGAAGGTGACATTGAAAACACCGGTAACCGGTTGATTTAATTGTTGGACTGTGTTTGTTCTACGTTGGTGGTATTGTGTCATTGTTTTGAAGGTGACACTGATTCGGAGGGCGAGTTCATCATTGGAACGGTGTGTGGTATGATAGAAGAGATGTCTCTGTAATGGTAGGAATGTTGTCATTTGCGGTGGGAACAGGGGGAGTCGACTTGTGACGCCAGTTGTAGAGTTATCTGTGCACACCAGGATGACTAGTAGTATAGTATAAAGAAGAGTGCAGAAGCGGAAGGCCTGTACCGAGGATCAGGCCGGCCGGGGAACCAAGGAAAGAAGGCGACCGATGGGAGAGAAGGACGCAACCGGTGACCGAAAAATGGCAAGGAGCCGAGGATGAACACATGTCTTTGTTGTCGGAATCGCAGTCGTTGTTGGTTTAATTTTTGGCTTGAGAAGGGTAGAAAACTGTTAATAGCCCGATGAAAAATGTTGAACGGTGTGAGAAGTCTCATAGTAAGTGAAGGGTTCCCCGGCGATCGTAGAGAGGAGAAAACTACTAGGGTAGGACTCGGAACCCGAGCGCCATACCCTTTGCCCGAGTACGACAGTCCACACATGGCAAGTTCCAGGTAGATACGTCCGAACATTGGACAAGTCCTGTGAAGATGGGAACGAATGTGGCCGCATCGTCAAATTGCCAGACATTATAAGCCGACAGTTGACGGAGATCAGTTGACGGAGGATGCGACCGACGACCAGGAGGCGACCGCGAGTTCGGTCGTCCGGGTCATTGCAGATGCTGCCATGGAGGCAGGGTCATGGTCTGTTGCGGAAACGGAGACACCTGTAGATGGCTTAGTAGAGAGGGATGGAATGGGGGACTCCGTGGACACCCTTCATTGAAGGCCGACTCCGAGTGGCGGGGTAACGAGGGACGACAGTGCCTGCTGTGTACTGGGCCCTGGTTGGGCTGAGGAAAAGGATGACGGTACCGACGTCTTTGAAGGTTGGCGGCCGTATGGCGGTCGGCGGGTTTTAGACCGAGAGCTATGTTGTTCACACCATGGTGGCGTTGGCGTTAACGGCAACTGCCATTTAAACTTCTCCTTCATGAGAATGTTGGGGGCGTGAAGTGAAGTCGTCCGGTGCTGGAGGCGACCGATATCGGTATCCAGAGAGGAATTAGAATTTCGCAGAAAGTCGATGGTTTCGATTGCGCCACTAATCGTGTCTTGCAGAGCAGATGCGAATGAACGAAGGGATTAGAGTTCCGTGGTTGACTTGAGAAGGATATCGACTTCCTGCTGGAAGGAATGAAGAAGTTAAAGTAAAGATCCACAATTAATATAGAAAAGCTCCGAGTCTGCTGGTGATTTCGTGGCGTCCTAAGAACAGTACCGGATGGAGTCCGAGATGAACCAGAGCCATCACCGGAGGTGGCTCGTTATTTAGCCCGTTGCGTCACGCGTCGTCGATGCTGTAGCATGACGATGGAGGATTTGGAGCTACTAGTTCTTAGAAATGTGCACAAACACTGCACTTTCCAGTAAACCAATCACACGTTCGATGGAATTGGCAGCATGGGTGAGGGTCCAGGTGGCTCTTGGTAACCGAGCATTTGATGGGGTCCGGGGTCCGTTTCTTGAGGTGTCTAAGTATCCATGATTAGGGGATAGCACAAACAAGGTGACAACTGAAACCCCAGAGGACACAGCAGAGTCAAAAAGCACTACTGAAAGGAGAGTGATTGTCAAAAATGCGGGAAAAGGTGAAAGACAACCTGTACCACCAAGCGGTGGCGAGAGGAAAAGCTAACAGGCGTCCCGGGGACCGACGATGCCAGGGGCGATCATGGTCCAAAACCTGATTGTACAGGAAGCCGGACGACTGGTGATGAGAAGACGGTCGGTTACGGCGACCGAAAGGAGGACAGGGAAAAATTTGTAGCCTGGTTGTGATGTGGTCCGATACTGGAAGTCAATGCCTCGTATGGAGCCGTAGTAAGAGAAGGTACTGGTGGTCCCCTTCCCTACTTCTCCCCCCTCCCCCTTGTTTTATGTATCAGGGATGATAACTTGTGTGGTCGTAGGTGACGGGGGAGGGACCGTGTGGAGAAGGTCGAGAAACCAGGAGGAGAAGGTGACTCGACTGGGACTTCCATGGTCAAAAAGAACGAGTTGCCGTAAGTGACTTGGGGAACTGTGTCGAAGAGCGGTAGGGAATAGTGAGACGACCGTACAACGATGATGTGACGGACAGTATCCGTACTGGGCTTGGAAGAAGGCGACTCTATCGGCTATGCTGAGGGGCAGGTCGGAATGTTGCAAAGCGCACGGTCCGTTGGATAGACAAGTGTGCTGATCCCTGTCTCGGTTATGAGAAAAGTGGCGACTGGAGATGATCGTCTGGAAGAAGAACGAGTAACCCATTCCGGCTTCGTAGCGGTGTCGAGCCGAAAGGCGAAGTCCCTTTGGACGACCGGAGGCTAATGCCATCTGGCAGAGAACCGGCAGGCCTACCGTGCTGTGGCTGCGTTCGAACGGAGTGGATCTCGTGCATCTGAGAAGAAGAGAGGCTATTAGGACAGAAGGGAAGCTGGCCGGCTTACTGCCGTGAAAGGCAGTTTGTCCGATGAAAGAATTAAGGACGTCGGCATGAAACTGTAGTTCATGTTATTGAGTGGTCTTCATGGTTGGTTTTATTATTTATTATTATTATTATTATACATATTTTTTTTGTTTCGTAGTGACAAAACTTTATTAAGAACGAACTAATGGAGTATTGAGATAAAAAACCTGGTCGCTACTTGCGACCGATCGGGGGGCGAAAACAAATTAGTCCTGGAAAGGCGACAGGGCTCGCAGAGAGCAGTCGTCCTCGACCGAGTCGAAAAGGTGGAGTTACGCAATCTGTGTATGATGGTCCAGACGGTTGCTACGAGTCCCAACTTGTTTAGGGAATGGGGGATCGGGCGACCAGAGGTCTAGATAAAATGATTTTGGAAATGCCGAATATTGTGAACTGGAGTCCGGAGACTGTTACCAGGGACAAAGGAGTAAGTGACAAGAAGTCAGGAGACCGTGAGCGAGGCTTCGCTGCATAAGGACCAGGGCTGAGAGATGATGCCGTGGGAGACTTCGAAGTCAACACTAGTTCGGCACACATGAGGCAAGGCGAGTCTAGGACCGGCGACAAGGACACGTAGGGTTCGGCCAAGACATTAAGTCTAGCAGAAGATGGTCAAACAGCAGTCAGTCGGAGGAACTGAAGGAGTGCACACTGAAGGAGTCTTGTTTGGAAGAGAGATCGAAGATGGACGAGGGAACCAAGGAAAGGGTACCGGTAAACTAGCGGCGACCAGCTGAGAGGGAGGACCAGGTCCGGCGACCGTAGCAGTAGTAACAGTTGAAGAGGTGGCTGATGGTTGAACGGGTGGCCGTTGAGGTGGCACGTTTGCTTGCTGGCGACCGAAGTGGGAGTCCAGAAAGCATCGCGAGATGTAGGTAATGAGGTGGCGAGGACGTGCCAACTGTTCAGAAAGATTCGAGAAGGCTTGATAAATGGTGGGCGACCGGTTCGTCGAGGCGGAGCTGCTTGTGACGGGCAAGGCGGTCGTGGGGCGCGGTGCCAAACTATCTTTGTAGGAGAAGGTGGTCCCAAAGGATCCAGAGCTCGAGTCCGGACGGACGACCGGAGAGGAGGGTTAGCGACTGGTTGGAGAAGAAACCGGACACCGGACAGAAGAAGAAGAATCAGGAACTCCTAGGACGACCGGAGAATCTATTTGTTATCCAGGAGATCAGCAAACTGGCGACCAGAGAACCAGATAACAGCCAGAATGTGGTGGAAAGACATCGGGAGAGCTGGAGAGAGTACCCTAGGAAGAAAGAATGAAGCTAGCTCAATCCGGGCGCTTTATATAGAGGCACGCGCACATGCGTGGAAGGGAGCTACGAGCACGGCAGGGAAGCCAACTTTTCATCGCTAGGGATTGAGCCTACAAAAGGAAGGATCCAGGTAATGGATTCAGGTAATGAATGTTTTCGACAGCAATAAAAACATTTCTTGGTTACAGGCCCAGCATCAGCAGTAGTAAAGGGAAATCCTGGCAATGGCGCCAACAGCAAAAACTTAACAGGTGAGGCTAATGCAATTTTGAGAGACGCAAATTTTTTCTCATGAAAAATAGAACATTACGATGCATTTTACGCATATTTCTGAAAAATCGAAACAATAAAGAAAATATTCCATAGTTGATTTTTGAATATTTTTGTGATATACACAACAAATCTTTTATAAATGTTTGCTATTGCACATGCAATCATTATGAAGAAAGGAAAATTTATTTACAAAATAAGAATTATTGTGATAATGTTTGACCAATTTTGCAGAAGAACATGTTTTTTTTATAAAGTTTTTTTCTAGAAAATAAATTTTACTTGATGAATAATTGATTATGGTATGACAATTTTTAAGAAGATTTTACGTATATAACAATCATGACTGCAATTGATGATACAAAATCGTTTTATCAGAGCAATTGCCTCAATTTGATGGCGATGATTACGAATCATGGAAGATTACACTAGAATTCGCCTTAGAAGAGAGGAAGTTATTAAAGTTTGTAGATGGCACCGCTGTTCAGCCTGATCTTGAAGCCTGGTCACAATTAAAGACAAAATTTAATGAAGAGAAGGCGACATGTAGAAGAATCCTACTAGTAACCCTTGACAATAAGAATTTGAAAATAAATAAATTTATCAATCCAAAGGATATATGCACGCAATATGAAGAGACTTATGCCGCCAAGTCTAACCTTTGTAGGTTAGACGCACTCACTGAACTAATCGAATGCAAATTTCTTTCACACGAATCTGGGAGAGATTATGTCTAGAAAGAACAACAATGTGCTGACGAGATCGAGAAGGCTGGTTGTTCCCCTGTTAGTGAAGAACTGGTTTGCTTCTTCATGATAAGAGGTTTGTCGAAAGAGTATGAACATGCCATAATTTGTGAGTCATACGACGAAAAGGACACACCGTCAAGACGGTTGGCAACTTAATAATAAATGAGTACCAACGCAAGTCCACCTAGGCAAAGTAAGCTCAAAGTGAGAGACAAGCAATTTTAAAATGTGCCAGGGCGAAAGTTGCTTATCCATCAGTTGTTCAAGAACAGCAAGTTAATGTCACCGGAACTCGAAGGAAGGAAGAATGCGTATGTTTCAATTGTTCCAAAAAGGGACATCTTGCAAGGGACTGCAGATCAAAGAGACGAGTGCAAGGTCCAGCTGGTAAATGGTCAGTCCTTTTTGTTAAGAAAAATGGCGCGAACCATTTTGGCGGTTCGTGCCCAGACTGCAGAGGTGTGAGGCACGACATTGTTGCGACACGTGCAGTGTGTTGTCGTGCCGCTCTCGGTACCAAGATTTCGGCGATGACGGACGTGTGCCAGCGGAGACAGCGTGGTTAATCAACTAGATAGGGTCTCAGATTAGCTCAACACAAATGTAACACGCCTTGGACTAACCAGGACTGACGACTGGCCTAGAACGGCCATAGCTGCGTGGCCGGGATGCCAACACCGCTGCAAAAGTGCAGCAACGTAAAGCCGTCAAGCCATCCAGCGATTGTACCAACGGAATCTGTCATGTGAAGACACACGTAGGGTTGGAAATAATCATGATTATTTTAAAATAATCAAATTAATCAACTTATTTTTATTATAATGAGATTTTAACCCATAACCGCCTAGATACGAGCGTACGCCTTCAACGTATAACAGCGAAAAACTAAGGACCCTAGGACTCTAAAAAAAGGACTCTAAAAAAAGGGGCCTGAAAGTTCTTTCAGGCGGTTATGGGTTATTGGTCGCAATCAATTATTTTCTCAACCCTTAGCTAACCCATAACCGCCTAGATACGAGCGTACGCCTTCAACGTATAACAGCGAAAAACTAAGTCCCAGCGCGAGCTTTGTGAGGGGTCCCCGGGGACCCCGAGCAAAGCGGGCAGTCACAGCCCAGTGGTCAGCGTCGTCGGCTCCAAACCAAGAGAATGCCGGTTCGAATCCGAGAACCGACCCAAGTACCATATGGACTCTAAAAAAAGGGGTCTGAAAGTTCTTTCAGGCGGTTATGGGTTAATAACATGTAAGATTACAATAATAATTATGACATAGTTAAAGTTGCTAGAGTTTGCTCTATTTCTTGCTTGGCAGTATGCCATTACCTATAGATCTCTTAAGTACGGTATTAAAAGTTTAAAACGTGATTACCACATATACATTTCAATATTAACATACACACCACAGTAACTTATTACGGAAATAATGCTTAGTAAAGTCAGTGTAGGTGTTGTGGCACAATTACACATTCCTCATACTTGAATTGATTAAATGAACACAAGTCACATAAGCTGCAGTTGCTAGTTGCCGCCTAGAAGCATCGAGGCAAAGCAAAGTCCTTTAGTTATTTTCCTGGATAAGGGTTTAAATGTTTCCATTAATTTCCTACTTTGGTTGTTCCTAGTAGGTTGCGTATTTTTGTATGATCAGGCCAAAAAAAGTAGAAGACATACGTTCTTGGCTGCGGAAGATTCAACAGCAGCGTATTTTATTTTGGGTTGTTTGTGTTCTTATGTACTTGTATATCAACAGTTTTGTGTCAACCTGGTCCTTGATTATAATAACGAAAATTTCAATTTTAATGAAGTGATTATAATCGTGATTATAATTAATAATTAAAATCACTTGATTATAATCGTAACAACCCTAGACGCACGTGTACGTGCCGCAAGAAAATGGTACCGCCGAGAGGTACAACAGCACGTTGATGAACTTAACCCACATAATGTTAGTAAGGGTGAGAGCATTCAAGAAAACCTTATGGGGTGAGGCTTTGCGGATGGTCTGCTTCCTTCGCAACACTTGTGCAAGCCGAACTCTCAGTAAGACACCACAAGAACTCTGGACCGGTAGCTGACAGTCGTCAGTTCGTTACCTGCCCGATTTTGGAACAAAGGCCTACGCAGTTCCAGCGCAGAAGAGGAATGGGAAGTTAGACATGCAAGTGATACGGAGACGCCAGTAGGCCTAACCAGTGCAGAGTTTGCAGACGTCGGATTTTTTGGAGCCAGCTACAGTCAGCCACAACAAAATCAAAACGGTGAAGGAAGTGAATGGAATACCTATACATGTATTGAAATACTCCCAAATTCCAGTAGAACAAATACCGTTGGTTTGGTGAAAGGATCACCAAGCCCAATATCCCCGTCTTGCTAAGCTAGCACGCTCATACTTGGGAATCCCGATTACGTCAGTCTCGTCGGAGAGAACATTTTCAACATCGGGACATATTCTAAGTCCATTGAGATCATTGTTACTGCCAGAAAATGCAGCGATGTTGACGTTCCTTGCCCAAAACAAAAAATTTACTGCAAAAAAGTGAAATAAAAAGTGCAAATGGTCAGCGTAATGAAAGCCTACAGATAATGATGGAAGTAACTAAGTAGGCATATGCCTAAAATCATAAAAAGGGTTTGCAAATTTAATAAATTTATGTTGTTTTGATTTTATACTTATTTTTTTTTATGTTTAACAAAACATTTTCACGGGAAAAAAAGTTTAGCTAATTTTAACGTTTGAATTAGCTAATCTTTTTTTTCATGAAATTTTTTTTTAGTGACCTAAATAGCTCGGAAACGAACAATTAATCGTTAATCGCCCGGAATATGTTTGAAGATCACCGTTTAGAAAATTTTGCTGATTTTTGCAACCCTACTTAATTGTAGGTGAAATGTATGCAACGAGATTGACGACGTAAGCTACACGTTCAGAGCAAGCCAGGTCAGGACTCAAAAGGCTTCTCATGCGGGTAAAGTGAGAACCACTAAACCACAGATGATACCCTTACCACAGCTAGTAATTGAGAACTGTATTGCGCCGCATTAAGAAGCTGAAGGGAGACGTGAAGTTCAGGAGCAGCAACCAGCAGAGTGGGATTAGTTCCCTGATGAACCAGAAACAGAGGTTTGTTTTGTGATGCACCTTTTGTTCAGGGGTCTGCCAGCACCTATTGCCCAGGATAGACCGACACAGGTAGTCCACGATCCACCACACCGAGGTCGTCCGAGAGGTAGCAGTAGGACGAGAACATTTGAAATGTCAGCAGTCAACAACAAGGAGTGAGTACGAGAAGTTTCACGCTGCTATAAAAGATGGAGCAGTGAGCACAGTGGATAATACTAGAGATGCAAGTACTCATAGCATTTGAAGTACCACTAGACCACAACCTCAGCCAAGTTTGCTGAACTTTGTTAAGATCGAGACGGAGAAAGGAACCAGAATGGTTGATCCTTACGTACAAAATTGTCAATAATATAACTGCGGTTGATTTACCCTTCTTTGACTTGGCCCCTTCAATCGGTCGAACGCGTGGACACTCTGTTAAGCTTACTATCCCAACTGCCAGGCTTGACTGTCGTCGGTATTTTTTCTCTGTGCGTGTAGTTAGGGTTTGGAATGCCCTTGATGCTGCAACGGTAAGCGCATGCTCCGTCAGTGTCTTCCGCTGTTTGTTAGATTCTGAACCTCTCGTCAAATTCTTGAAGCGTCCCCTTCCTCCATAAGGATTGCCAGATGTGCCTTTGTCCTGCACACCCCGGCTCGGTGTTAGCGGCCCAAAGCCCTTCCGTGTCCGTCCACTCCCTTTCGAGGTTGTGGTAAATCTATTTATTTATTATTATTTTATTAAAGCCATGATGGAGCAGCAGAGGAATGCCTCTGCAGACGACCGAAAGATCCTAGAGCAGGACTTCACACTAGTCGCACAATATAAGGCGAGGTTGCCGCAGAAGTCCAACCGTCAGAAAAAACTATAATCTCGTCAAGAAAGACAGACAGCCTATCGAGATGAAGTCGTCTCGAGGACAAACAAATTAAAAGGAGGACCTGGGATACCACAGTTCACCAGACTCTTAAGAATCAATTCTGAAGAAGAGGAAAAACCCCCTCACTATGGGTTCACCAAACAAAAAGTGAACCACGAGCGGGGGAATATGTTGGATGTGAAATCGCGGCTTGCGTGATGCTCTTCTGGTTTGGCATATAGCCATAACCATTCACTGATGGAGATTAGTACGAGGAGGACATGTTGATTCTTTTGAAGCAGTCAGCATGGCGATCTGCATCGTCGATCCTAATAGTCCCAAGAAACTACGTCTACGTAACCAGGACGAGTTGTAGTCAAGGCCCTTATGGATAAGGAGGCTTCCTGGCCATAAGGATTTGGCCAAAGAGAAACAGCGACAGCGGGAAAACTCAGGCCTAGCGTCATCGGAGTTTACAAGATCAAACCTGAATCGGTCAGCTGGCTGCAATAACTGAGAAACGCTTACCCTAACACCATGTAGAACTGTTAATTGCTTAACCATCCACTTTTAGTTTTCATTCTGTTCATTACATAAAGAGTTTACAATGTTTCACTCTGCATTTGTTCAGAAACCACAGGAACCAAGTTTTCACTTCTGAAACTAGTGCTGGACGGCTGACGAATGGCAGTATATAACTGTATTCTTCTATTCCGATGATAAAAGGGTCGTTTGTGGTCACACGCCACGAAGGTAAGCGGGCAAACAGAATTTTTTTTCTCTCTTAAAACTGTATTTAAATACTTCGACTAGTTATTCTTGGCCTATTTCCGGGTTAAACCAGAAAATAAGCCAAGACTGACAATCCACGTTGCCTTCATCTCACAGTGGCTCATCTAAAAACGAAATTAAGGCATCAAATTCAACAGTTTCTCCGATTGACTTACTGTGATGTACGCAACACCAAAATCAGCGAATCTTCGAATCTTCTGTAAGGGTTTTCTTCGTCAGGCCAATGATGCGAGACGTGCACGCACCACTACCAGTCAAGATTCTACTCCTACCGTCTAGAGTTGGAGTAGAATCTTGACTGGTTGTGGTGCGTGCGCGTCTCACATCATTGGCCTGACAAAGAAAACCCGTATAGAAGTTTTCGAAAATTCGCTGATTAGAAGAAAAACTGGAATTTTGGTGTTGCGTACGTCACAGTAAGTCAACATGAACGTAAACCACCGAAGTAAAAGTGCCGAAAGATCGGTAATTAGCAGTTTCTCCGACAAAATGAATTTGTGATACTTCAATTGTTCAGCAATCTTCACATTTTGACTGGCAACAAATTTTTACCGATCAGGCTCTGATCAGCAGATATCAGTTCGGCAAAACCGGTTCGGTATAGCCATAGTTGTTTCCAAGGCTCTTACGAGCTCGGTCGTAATATTCACGGAAGATTTTTTTGTAATTTCAGTATGTGCCACATCTGGATTTGTGTTGGAATGAACTCCAGGGCCTTGCGAGATAGATGAGTTGATAGATGAATTTGGAAGTACGGCCCCACATGATGTGTACTGTCAGAAATAAAAGTTAAGATCTATTTCTTTGACCGTTTTCTTTATGAACCCATACCGGGTTAAGTACTATTATACGTTTCACGGCGGACAATAACAAGACATAGGTCCACAGTCTTTGAAGAGGAACTTTAAATGATGATTTGCAGAGGTACGAGGGGTTAAAACCTATGCTCTGCAGATCGGTTCCCACATCAGTTTGGGTGCTTTCATATTTATAAACACCAATGCGTTAAACAACATCAGTTGACTGCAGTGCTTCTGTCCCATGGCGGCATAGCGGCTTACTTCGCAGAAAATATCCATCTTGCTCCTATTTCATTAAAACTAACCCTCCAGAAAGCCGCATTGTGGTAGAAAATTGGAAAGGTTTCTGCCATGAAGCACATCTGAGACGTTACCCCGCTATTCCCACGGCAATGCTCACTCATAGTAGGTCACGTGAGTCACCATCAAACATTGCATTATTTTATTCCACCAGTTCTTGATGTGATAATAACGTCACATCTAATCGCTGTTTGAGGCAGTTACAAGTCAAGGAACCAAGTTAATTAGAACAGCTTTTCATATTGACTTGAGCCATTGGAAAGCTGGTGGAAAAATGATTAACATTATGTATTTGTCTATTTGAACTTCAAATCTGTCAATATTTAGCAGTATTATCTTCTTGTCCACATATAAACAGTAGGCTACCTTTTAAGAAAAACTATTAAGAAAAATGCAGTTTATATGCGAGCTAATGTGTACAGTAATGTAACATGCCCAAGTGTTAATAAGAACAATCACAGATCAATTGAGTAGCATGCAGTTTTGAGTCCACAAATATTAGGCATTTCTTTCTTCTTCCGCAAATAAAGACACGACAAATCCAGGGTTCACAGGAAAATCTTTACATTAATATCCCTGACTTTGCCTGACCTACATTGTCGAATTTCCCTGACTAAACACAAAATCAGCCGAAGGTAATTAAAAAAAAAAAAAAATGACAACAATCTCTCTTTGCGACATTCTTCTCATCTCGACAGAAAGCTCTGCAGAGAAACCACGACAGACCAGAATTGGGGCAGCTGCAGACAGCAGTGTAGAGCTTGTTGTATAACACAAATACTTATTTCACACGCAATTAATTTTTTATTTCCCTGATTTTGCGTGAAATATTCCTATTTTGCCTGACCTTTGCCTGACTCATTTTATTTCCCCGACTTTCCAGAAACTGTGAACCCTGAAATCACACAAATTCTTACCTCCGGATGCAGTATTCGGCGAACAATAGGGCCATCATCCCTTGGTATGTTTCGTCGAATATCTACAGTGATCTTCTTTAATTCATCAGGACTAAACGATAAACCATCACCAGTACTACGGAAGCGTTCATCCAGTAAAGGCTTTATTAAATTCTCTGCAGGAAATCCGGGCTCAGAGTCAGGTCTGTGTTTTTCAAAAACCTCTGCAGGACGATACCGTTCATCTTCATACCTGACAAGAGAAAGACAAGGGTTGAAATTATATCGACCACATCTCAACATCAAGGACCAGGTTGGTGGTCCGCCCACCAAGTTCAATTGTCAGCCTTCATTGTAAGAAAGTAGTCATTATTCAGTTCCAGCATTGTTACATTAGCAGCCACTAGCTATCGTATATTATCTCAAAGTCATGGATTTACGGTGTTAGTGAATTTGACAATGGTGAAGGTAAAAAATTAGTATGCGGCCGATCAGCCTAGAATTTGGTGAAATATCCCACGACACCATCCCTGATTCTCAATAAAATTTATTACCTGCGTCTATGTGAAAAAAGGGTGTAAAGATTGTTGACGTAATGGAAGTAGTACTAATAAAAAGTTCTGGCATCGAGATAAAATATTTCATGCAACAGATCTGCGTGAAATTTGTCACTCGGTTAACATTTGACTGCTAATTGAACCTTTATGGTTTTACTGTGAGAAGGAGCTAACGGCAAATAATCATTTGTAATGCTATTTCTGTGAACAATGGGAGCACGCAAACTGTCATCCAAAAATGTGTCCCCCATTGTTAGTAACATTGTTAAAGCAAGACGAGGAATTAAGTTACTTCCTGTGTGTTGAATCATGACAACAAGGACGCTGTCTGCATTACAGCTAAAGATAACACTGATCTTTTCTACATGGTGTACCAAGCAAGCATTACACATGTACTGACCAAATAGTGTTCCCCAAAGAAAGTAGTAATATCGCGCCCCAACGAAAAAGAACTGATTGACTTGCTAACTAGGCATTGGCAAAAACACAATCTGAAACAAAACGCATAAGTGTGAAAGATCCCACGAGGTTTTAGCCAATCAAGTAGTGATATCAGAACAAATATGGCTGCCACCAAGTTATTACATGATGTAGCAACCCTAACCGAAAAGTGTTCCCCGTAGAAAGTAGCGATATCACCACCGACCACGAACAACCGCCAAGCTAATCACACAGACTATTACGTCAGGCGTTAAATAAAAATCTTGACAATCGTTACGAATCCTAGCAAAGGTCAGGTTTTCCATTTAACCTTCGATCCAATACTCAGTACGATTAGTTTGGTGGTTGTTCATTTGAGGGGGTGATATCAATACTTTGTAAGGGGAACACTTTTCGGTTAAACTTGGTACACCATGTAGCAACTTGGTAGCCGTAATTTTTGTTTGGATATCATTACTTTGGTTGAAACTTTGCAGGTTCTTTCACCCTTGTGGGTTTTGTTTCCGATAATAATTACAGACAACCAGTTCTGTGACTGTCCTAATTAACATTTTCAAGTGTTATGGGTGCACAGGCTCTATTTTGAACTTTACTACACATTTTAGATGCAGAAAGAAGTCTCTTAAAGGAGGTGAAATTTGGGATAAGAAGTAGGAAACATCTACTCATGATCATAGCACTGCGTCACCTGCTTGAGCCTATGTATGACCAATCCTCTCGAGTGTCAATCTAGCAGCAGTCAACACTTGGCCGGAAGACTGAAAAAAGCATTCGCCATTTCCTAGTTTCTACTCGCTGCATAACCATACATCTTGTATGATACATGGTTTTTCAATGTTTTATTTACCGCCAGTATTACTGCAGAAACAATTATTGTGTAGCTCCTGTAAATCGGAACTTACCACTCCCAACCACGTGTATAACTTAAAAGGTTCTTAAGAATAAACTGTCAAAAATACGCTGCAAATACAGTTCCGTATTTGCAAATTTTCGAAAGACTAATGACTTAGGTGTAAAACAAGTCCGCCTATCTTCATCAGGCAACGACCACTATTTCAATCCACCAATCTCACAAAATACCAGTGTTGTTTTCACCTGCTGTTGTCGTCTGCTCTTATGTTTACGTTTGAAACTTCGCGCGTTGGAAATGTAGTCTTCGGTAATGACTGGGAAGCACCGTTACTCATGCCATAAACTTGAAATTCGTTCCCCAAACTCCCTACTAATCTGGTGACGAATAGTAGGATTTGAGGGGCCTTAAAGGTTCATAAGCCTTCCCCCGTGCGCGGCACTTATGAACCTGCAAGGCCCCTCAAATCCTGCTATTCTATAATAATATTAAGCAAAATGGTAAATAACCCATCAGCAAATATCATACACTAAAGTTTTTTCCACATTATGTTTGCAGGGAATTGACTGTTAGACGACACGTTCCTTCCATAACGAGTGCAAAAAACTTGTAAAAATTCCACACGGAAACTCTAACAGTAGACAAAGGCGAAACGAATACGGTCTCAGCAAGCGAAAAAGCAGAAACTTCTGCTTGTAGACTGTGTAGAGTCTACAAGTGCGGTATTCACAAGGTTTTGCACTCGTACTGCAAGGAAATGTGGCGTCGTACAGTCAGTTTCCTGCAAACATAATGTGGAACAAACTATAGAATAACGTAGTACAGTAAGCCGCCTTTATGCACTTACATTTTATTCAAATGACGTGACCCAGATTCCAACCGGTGAACCGGTCCTTCTCCAAATCACTGCCATACCGCCTTTACCGATATGGAAACTATTTAAAAAAAAAAAAAAAAAGGAACCTGTTATTAAGGTCACAAACGTGACCAGGTTCAGTGAAGTTGCCTTTCTGGAGACGGACCGGTTCGAAATCGGGTCAAGTCAAGTCACTTGAATGAAACCTAAGTGCATAAAAGTGGCTTACTGTAAGTTTCTTTAGCATATGATTTTCGCTGACGGCTTATATCTAAGGCTGTACCAATCCTGAGCCTGCTCGGCGAACTCAGTCGAATAACTGGTACTCGGTAGATTGGTGAGTTTTTTATCATTGTAACCAAGTCGAGCCGAGCTTTTTTTCTCTTCGAGCCAGGTTTTTTTTCTCTCCAAAAGACAGTCATGACATACTATTAATTAATCTATTTAGATCTATTTTTATTTCACGCTTCTTCGACACTTTGAAAAGGAGCAAATATTCTAATGAAACGGGCACTTTTTTAATACTGTAGCACAACCTATGTGTCAAATCCTATGCTGGGGATCTGTCTTTGTTTTAGTGAGGTTATTTTCTTTCCAGACAATGCTCAGTAGCTCGGCTTGGCGAGAAAAATTCCTCACGGTACAGCCTTACGTATATCTCATTTAACTTTATTTACAGCGATTTATGTCTACTTATTCACCCTTTGTTGAGCCTTACAAGTCTAAATTGATTTGTTTCCCTCTCCAATACCTATGAACGAGCAAATTCAGTCTAGTGGAGTCCTGGTCTTGTGACCTTCATAACGGGTTCAGTGAGTCCGCTTCATGCCAGAAGATAAGTGACCATATCGGTAAAGACGGTATGGCAGTGATCTGGAAATGGAGCGGTTCGCTGGTTTGAATCCGGGTCACATCAACTGAATGAAATGTAAGTGCATGAAGGTGGCTGACTGTATTACGTTATTCTAGCGTATGATTTTCACTGATGGCTTATTTTCTATTTTTCTTTAGATGAAGAATATCGGGCTTTGGGTGGTGAGTGTTCCCCTTGTGATGCGTTAGAAACCCTTAAGTTATTTATGGGTACAGGTACTGGGTCTTCCTTCTTTAACTACAGCAGGTCTATGAACCATGATGCTGCTGGCCATATTGGTGTTACAAGAGACTGACCAAACGTTGCAAGTCCGTAACAGTAACCTTATCCTTCACTCGTACCCCATACCTTGCTGGTCTCAGCAGTCAAATTAAAGTCAATCCCCAGATAAGTCAACTTCTGAGTGAGCTGCAAAATGCTCTTATCAAAATTCGGAGAAAACCCCAGATGTTGCAGCATCCCTAGTGTCCGTCGCACATCCAAAGCCACATTTCGCTTTGGCCCTCCCAACACGCCAAAACCGTGTAAATGTGTGAAAACCAGCACGCTCTTTCCATGTAAGTATCGGCACACCACCATAATAAAAAGCATGAAAATATATGACATACAGTGACACATTGAAAAATGTCACACGACTCACAAAAACGCACATTTTCACAACGAAGATAGTCTACTAACTATGAATTTGCAAGGCCCATCATTTTCTAATGGTACACACCTGATTGGGAAAGACTTGCGAGGGAAGCTCGAAGTTGAATGGAAGATTGTGTGTAAAGAACGGCCCGAGTGATACAGTGGGCAAGGGTGAACCAATCGACTGAATATAGCAGACAGCGGCAGTTTCGAATTCGAACAGTGTATTGGACTGAAAAACGAAATGTAAACAGAGCTCAAACTTACCTTTAAGGAGCCTGATGACGACTACAGTTAGAAGTTGAAAATTTGCAGTCTGCTCTCTTCGTTGTGATAGTGAGTTTTTGTGAGTCTCGTGTGTCATTTTTCAATCGTTGTAGTGTTTCACAGTAAGATGAAGAACAGTGACACATGGTGAACCAAACGGCATACTTAGAAACGAAAACATCAGAAGCCTGCGGACATTCATAGCAACCAGAACAGCATAATATGCTTGTGAGGAGTCAATTTTGGCCATCCACCAGCAATGTTGTAAATTATCCACAACCATCGGCAAAGCATCCAAATTGAACCGCCGCACATGCACATATTCATTGACACACTTTAGATTTAAAATTAAGCATACTGACCCCTCAGGCTTTGGCGCGGGGAAAATCAGGGATTGAACCGTTAGGAACAGGTTCAATCACTCCTTGAACTACCATCTCTCTCAATTTTGGCATTATGTGTGCATCATGTTCCTGCGAGGGCACTGTTGCCCAAACCACACTCACTGGTGTCGCAGACCACAAGCCCAATTCAACACCCGAAAACATACGTAATGTCGTCGGACTCGCACCAATGGCCGCCCACGCAGGCTCTTTTTCCAACCAGGTCACCTGCCTTCCATTCGGCCGGCCTCACGGACTATACACTGGAACTACTTTCTAAACCAACCACAAGCCTCTGCAAGGCTGCAAACTGTAACCAAATTGCATCATTCAGACAATCAACCACACCAGTCACAACGTGGCATTTCTCCAGTGCTGCCAGCAACGCACAGTGAGGCCGAACATACCAACATCACCGCCATTACCGTGCACTTCTGACATCCCACACAAATTATTCCAGATTTCCAAATCATGTAACCTCCTTCGCAATACAGACAACTGCTAACCAGTTCTATCCACATTTGACGCAACGCGTCCCAACAAAGCACACAGGCCAACCAATCCACCTCATCAACACCAAAAGTCATCTCATTGGCCACCATTTTCTTTACCCGCCCAAACTAACAGAGTAGCATCCAACCAAAACTCAAACTCAAAAAACAGAAAAATACGACCCCAGTCGCAGTAAACTTCATATACGTAAGTTAAAAATACGAAACCCATGATACTGTGAGAGTTCAGAGAATTCGAAAAATTCACAACGACAGCAATGTTCAATCTTGCAACACGGAAATCAGTCAATTTAGCAAATTTTCGACAGCTTTGTTGGAGGTAGTTGGAAACTTTTCCCGACTGTCTTCATCAGGCTTACTTTGAAGAACTTCGGTGCTATTTAGATTTCACCCGACTTGCCTTTGTCGTCTGCAATGCGTAGCCTTAGTGGCCTCCGATGTTGGTCACGTCGTTGTCTGCAACGCTCGGCGTATGTGGCCTCCAATGTTGGTAATGTCGTCGTCTCCACCCTTCAGTGAGGCAGCCGTGGAGACCTGCTCTCACTAGGAATTGGATTCTGGGGTTAGAGGAGGCTGGTTGTTCATTAGTTCATTATTATCTTTCTTGTGGCAATTCAGACGCACAAGAAGGATAGTCTGACGTTTAAGGTAAGGCTTAACTGACCCGAAGTCAAACAGCAAAGGAACACAAATAAACCTTCCTGTAAGGGTTCATATACCGCAGTGTTCCTGTACTGTTTAGTCCACGTGAAACCTTATTGCTGTATTCAACCAATAGACACGTAAAAATAATATAGTGTATAACATAGGCTACACACTCTCCCTACTTTCGTGGGTAAATCTTTCATTATTCTTCAAAGTCGTCTCCTTTCCGTTCATCCTACTGATAATACATACACCACTTTTCGGGATTTCAGGACTGGTATGTCATTTTTATTTTCAACAACATTTCCAGGTTTTCAAGGAGTCGTACGGACCCTGAATTACGTAATTTGTAGGTCTGTACTAAGCATGCTAAGACTATGATTTAACCATTTTTCAGCGATGTCCTTCAGCCAAGTAAAATGTACCAATCTGACGTATCATGTTCTAAAGTAAAAACTATAAAAACATGTGAATACAGTTAGTAAGGTTTCAAGTAGATTAAACAGTACAGGAATAATGCGGTATATGAAACCTTACTGGAAAGTTTATTTTATTTCCTTTGCTGTTTTAATTTTGGATCAGTTAAATCTTACCTTAAACATCAAACGAGTTCGTTTTTTTTCTATAATGAAAGGGGCGAAACCACTTCCGCCATCTTGAACACACTGTCATGACAAGATGTCCCTTATTTATTTTTAAAGGGCAATTACATCCATTTTGACATGCATGTTTTACTTTTGGATCACTTACACAATAACTAAACACAAGAATTGCAGTAGGAATACATTACGTACGTCCGATACAACAATTTAATTACTGCATCACCAAAACACGATACGGAGACCGCCATTGTTTTGCTGGAACGCGCAGAAATTAATGCCGACAGATGGTGCTTATCGATTCCAACTCGCAGCAGATTGAGATAGCTGTGTTGGCTGCGAGTAGCTCAAGCGTCTGACGGCCTTAGCTAGCCGACGGTAGTGTGGCCAGCTAAGGTCGTCAGACGCTTGAGCTACTCACAGAAAATGCAACGGTACCAAATACCGTGCACTGTTAAAATACCGGTATTGTTTTATTATGAAAAAACGCGCTAAAATTATAACAACAGTTCATTTATTCCTTGTGTTGCAGGATTCAGTAGTGCAACAATCAGTTGAAGATCAATAATTTTAAAAAATAACAATACAGCACAAAAAATGCATAAAAATGCATAAAAATACAGCCAAATTTGCATAACTGTGATGCTACAACCAGCGTTTGTTTATATTTGCATTTGTACTAGGCATGATAACTACGAATTTTAGATAGTTTTTTTTTATAAAATATGTGGTGAAACATGCATTTAGCTTAAATTGGGGGGTATTATTTATAAATCGTGTGTTGGCATCACACAGCACTTATGTAGTACCAGAACCGCCTCATTCATAATTACCGCAGAAAACCGAGTACCGGGGGTACTAATCTTGGCACCAGCAACGTCTGAAAAAGTTCTGGTACCACCGAACACTACAGTCTTTATTCAAGTAGCAATCATTCTCGCTGATGTCGCGCCGAAGTCCACTCTGAAGGGGAGGAATAGTTGGATGACCCTTACGGAATTCATTGTTTTTTGTCCTTTTGATGTAAAAGAGTAATACACGTATAGAACAAAGGAGACATCCTGGTTCATCGCCGATTATCTTCGTTAACGCTGGGATGATGGTTGGTTTCAATGGTATGCAAGGCTTCTGGGTCTTGGCTCGGAGGGAGGCTCTTGGTTTTAGATGAACGGCTGAGAAATATCGTAGAAGAAGCAGTACGAAGGATTAATCGATAGCGCTTGGACTTCACTGCATCGAAGATTGGTTGCCAGTGTTGTTAAGTAGACAGTTTTGTGAGTGAGAAGGTTTAAGGAGCAGTTTTGCAGGGGCTCGTAGGGGGCCTTCATGAGGGAGTTTAGGACGATGGAGAGTCCCAATCAGGGAAGGATCGAAGGGCGTTCAACTTCAAAAGATTTGATAAAAATTGAAATGCGGAAGTCGCCCAGGAGGTGCGTGTTGTTTGCAGCTTTGAAGATGGAATTCAGAGTGGATCTGTAAACGAGGAGGGTGGAACCTTTTAAGCCTTCCTTGAACAAGTCGTTGAGGAAATTAAAGACATATGGTAGAGGGGCATTGATTGGATTGACTTTCCTTCCGTCACACCAACAAAACCATCGTTTCCAGTGGCCGTCATATATTTTGTTTGTCGATTCCCTGAAGGCTTTGCTTGCAATCCTGGAGGCCTCATCTTCAAAAATGCCTGTCTCTTTGAGGAGTTGGACGATAGTAGCCACCCAAGTAGGTGTAGGGCGCTGTTGTTAGGGTGGAACAGGTTTTTTTTTTTTTGCGAAAGCAGATCTGGAACTTTTGGCAGACTCCTTGGGAGGTCAACGAGGAGATGCAGGAGTTGAGGAACCCAGGGAGCCACGAGCCAGTTCGGTGCTATTAGAAGGTAGAGTCCCTGTGTTTCTTGTATCTTTTGAAGGATGGCTGGTAAAAGCTTGAAAGGCGGGAAGAGGTAGGCGTGGAGGTTCTTCCAGGGAAACCACAGGGCATCCACTGCCCAAGCAAGGTCGTCGGGGACTGGGCTGATGAATTGGGGAAGTTTGGCATTGTGCCTCGGGGCGAACAGGTCTATCATGGGTTTGCCCCAATTGTTGAGAGATTCGCAGAGGGACGTCTTTGGAGACCACTCTCCTGAGGTGGGGTTTTGGCGATAGAGAGAGTTTGCAATCACGTTCCGATTCCCTGGGATGTGGAGAGGAAGGATCGTGGTGTTCAGGGAGATGCATAGATTGAAGATTTGAGATGTAATGTGATGGATTTGCCGGGAGTGAGTTCCCCCTTCTTTCCTGATGTAAGCGACTGCAGTTGTAATTGCTTTCATTTCGAGAATGTTTATGTGGTCCATGTCCTCATGTCGTCGATCGTCCAGGTGCCGAAGACTTCGTGTTGATTTATATGGGCACACTATGGAGAAGTCCATGGTTATCCATGGAGAAGTCTGTCAGAAGGTGAAGGTCTGGCTGTGGTTCGTGAAGTGGAACCGTCTGTGTTAAGAGTTCCGATGCTGGACCACCATTTTTGAGAGGTCGTCCATGGGGACTGCCAAAGGAAATGAAGCACAAGTTTTTCCCCAGGTGTCGATGCGAAAGTGGATGAAATGGCCTGGTCATCCACCTGCCGTAAGGGACAAGATTTACCAAGAGTCCAATTTTCCGACGAAGGAGTCGAGTTCCGAAAGAGTGTGGCAAAGCTGCTGACGATACAAACGGATGGTGTTGCATCTATTCTGCCTCGGGAAGGCATGATTGTTGCAGATGCAAGGTTGAATGAGACTCGTAGAAAAACGAATTGTTGGCTTCTGTGCATAAAATAATACTCTGAGCCGTTGAGTGAATTGGTTGATTGCAAGCAATAAAGTGCAGTAGGGAATAGCAAACGTAACTAAATTGATAAGGGTTCGGCTAGCACATGTTTGTGCAGGTGTTTGTTGCAAATGTAACAAACTAATGTTCCACCTTGAAGCGCCTGTCGAGGTTCGAACAAATATTTCAACAAATGTGCTGTCTGCCAGAGAAACTGTCTACGTCAACTAAGTAACTGGTGCCTCCCTTCCCAAAATCAGTGAGCAAGAAAGAAGTCCTTTCTTGGAAACTCAGCGGAATAGGAATTGAGATCAAGCATGGTTGCCCCCCCCCCCTCCCATAAATAACAATTCCATTTCCGGTTCCTTTAGGTCGAATGCCAGCCGCTACATGTGCAACAAACATGTAAACAAACATGTCCAGCTGCACACTTTATCCACATCGTTAAGTTTGCGATTCCTTACTGTAATTATTGCACACAATCAACCAATTCACACAACGGCTCAGGGTATTATTTTATGCACTGAAGCCAACACTTGCACTAACGTGTTTTAGTCATAGCTCATGCTATTGTAGATCGATTTACATGCTGTTTTCTGCATTCACCATGAATTAACTGCCCGCACATATCTCAGATTGGGACCAATGCCCTATTCCTAAAGGAACCGGAAGTAGAAAATTTATTTAACGGGGGCAGGGTCGGGGGCACCCCTTAATGATCTTAATATGTGGCCCCCTTCGTGGTGACCAAGGATTGATAGTTGTTTGGTGGCTAAACCAAATCATGCAGCTGTAAACTCTGCTGGGTCGAGACTTTTGACTCACCCTGTATATGTAAACAAAAACTGCTAGCAGAGGCTTTATTCTATTGGTATGGAAGTTAAAAGAAGGACTTTTAAAGACCAATTACTGAAATTTTCTATTTTTCAAGGACTTGTAAGGCCTTACAAATGGTAAAATGAAAAATAAGGACTTATAAGGTTTGTAAGCACTGGTATGAACCCTGTTGTTAAGTTAACAATATCGACTGAAATAAATACCGTACAATACCAAAATATTGCAACATTGGCCAACCTTAAATTGAAGAATTTTTTTTACGACTCAACTAGTGAGCCGAGCCGAGTATGCAACTTGTACTCTACCTCGACTCGTTGCTCGTATACTCGATAAATTTTATTTTGGCACATACGTGGTGACTTCAACAGTTTTTGACGAATTTCTGACAATCCACCACTAAACCCAATTCATCACCTTAACGAGAAGTTTCTGGTGGCGCAAAATACAATTTTTCAAGTAAAACTAGAAAACCATTTGCACACACTGACCCACGGAGTTGATTAAGCAAGCATCTTACTTGCTATTATCCTAGCAAAATGCTCAATCTCGGATCGATACTCAACTATTCTGTTGCACTCGGCTTGGCTCAACTAATTTTAATCATTGTACTCACACATCCCATATTTACCCATGTATGGATAAACATACCGCCATATCTGTCAGTTTTCAACTAGGCGATAACTTTATTGCGTGAAAAAATTTAGGTAAAAAGTTAGTCCTTTTAACTGGTGAAAAATTAACAATTTTTGAATTATATTTACCCTCCGCGGCACATTCACATGCCTTAACAACATACCTGAATGTCTCTGCAGGCTTTAAATGAATATCCTCAGTTCGTTCTCTCATCATGACAGGTGGTGGGCGCAGTGGTTTTTCTTCCCTTCGTGGTGATGGCCTTCGCTTGACAGAGTCATAGTCACGTTTGCCAGTACTAATTGAACGACTAATTGAACAAATATGTCAGCCAGCAGTTGATTAACATTGAAAATTATTAACTAACTATTAATTAAAGCCTGCATAAACAATTCCATTACATTCAATTAATACTGCACAAATTTGCAAAATTCCAACTGAATATTAAAACTGCTTTAGTTAACTACACGAAAGAAGCTAAATATAAATTTTAAATTAAAGTCAAACCGTTTTACCTTTTAGTCGATTCCTGCTGCATTTTTCTGAAGCGTTGGCACTTCGCATACTGGAGCAAGATCACCAACTACAACAGTGGTATGCGATGTAGTTTTTTTTTTGTACCAGCTAGCCAAAGTAATCACAACAGTAGGAATTAAACGTAGTCATCTTGCAGTCATGAAGGCAGTTAATGCAGTCTTGCTTACAATTTATGTTAACAATTTGAAGCTGTCACCATTTCGTGAAAGAATGACAAAGTGCAGACTTCTTGAAAGCACCTGCAGGAAATGCTGTAAATCTTCAAAAAGGGATTTTTCGTTGCCTGCGATTCGTTTTGCTTTCTTTAATTGTGTGGAAGAATTAGGATACTTTCTAGTTGCAACTCGCAACATGCAATCTGAAGAACAAGATTTTTGTCTCGCCCAGTTTATATCAGGTTTACATTTCTTTTACTGTTGCGTAAAATGCTGAACTAACAGTCCTGTTCTGGTAAAGATTGTTGCAATGCTTGGATTGATGACTATGTGCTTTCTGCCTCTTAACAGTTCTTACTTACTGCTTTTGGTTTCAGAAGTCATGAGAAATCTCAATGCCTTAGCAAACACATAATCGATGGATGGTGAGTGGTAAAGCCGATAAGTGATGATCAGTGGACTCCCAAGCACTTTGCATGTTATTCTTCTTGAATTTCTTTTTACGTGAGATTTTTGAGACGTTAATAATTAACCATACAGCAGTTACATATGAAACTGCATTGTTCCAGATGTCATTAATTTCTTTGAGTTATTCATTAGAAATTTTTTCCTCCACATTTCAATTCATAACTTTTTTAGCAGTCAACTGTAAATAATGAAATAGCTTCTGGAGTTTGTGGGACTGTCTGAACACAAAGTAAACCTCTGGATGAATTTTGAGCAAGGTATGTGTGTCGCTGACATTCTCTTGGTAGACTCAAACTGGAAAAACGCTTATAATTGCTGCATCCAATTCTTGTGAAGTGACTGCTGCCGACTAACTCCTACACAGTACTTCTTAACAAATCATTTCTGTCTGGCAGTAATTTGTTGATTTTTTTATCAGTATTTTTACTGTACAATTGATGAAACAGTTGCTC
Source organism: Lithobius niger (assembly GCA_023313725.1). Lineage (NCBI taxonomy): Eukaryota > Metazoa > Arthropoda > Chilopoda > Lithobiomorpha > Lithobiidae > Lithobius > Lithobius niger. Next base: position 23,749 of record JAHWFP010011056.1, on the reverse strand, counting down.
TCGTAACCAATCTATTCTATACAACCATCTTCCTAACAGGTTCATCCCAGTGCCTTGTTTGTTTTTTATGGATAACTTGCAGCGCTGCTCACAGTAGTATGCTTGCATCCCTGTACCAGAGTAACAGATTCCACGATTTATTCACACTAGTAAGAAGGCACAAAAATCACACTTAATGATCACAAGTACATTCTCTCGTCAATAGGCAATCTTGGAATGGTCCTTTGTGTTGATTTATCTGCTGGTCACCTGAAGAAGATCTGCTCGGAGATATGCAGATCGGCCGACTCTGTGCTGAATACATTCAGCTGTTGCAATTGTTGAAAACTCATGCTTCGGGGCACGCTGTGGCAATCTATCCTTGCCTTTGGCAACACTCTTGTGGCTGCTGCCAGCGATGGTTACCAAAAATTGGGGTTATGGTCTGGGTGTAGCAGTGGCCCGGGGAATGATCCTACATGGCAACTGTTGTGAGGTATGGACAGACTAGAACATGAAGACTGTGTGCCCATAAAAAAAAAACCCAGGATACGCCATTTTCCAGGATGTGGAGGAGATGAGGACCTGACAGTCCTCCGACTTCTGACTTACAAAACTAACCATCTCTCGAAATTTCGGGGGCTTCTCTTGTGAACTCCCACCAGGAACACTTGTCTTGTTGGCTGCCCCTAACACACTTTGCTCTAAGTTACCAAATATGGGCTGGACACCATGAATTTTCTGCATGTACAGCCATGATAAGGATCTTGAATTACTATTCAAAATTGTACAGCCGCTTGTTCTGAACACACAAGTTAAGCCTATACAGCACAGACTGTCACTATAAACGCACATTCTCCGTTCATATTAAAAATAAAATATCTCTGAATGAAGGCACCATATCACTGCAACTGCACTACCCAATATTAGTTGGTGAAAATACTGTTTGAAAAATGTCCGCGCTTGTGTAATGGTGAAACTTCCGTCTGTGTATTGCATTTCCGAGCAGTGACTTTGCAGGGATGTCTTTGCCGTTGTACAGAAGGCAGGGTTCTTCACTGGTTTTGTCTTGACCTTTCCTCCTTCTGCAGAATATGGGTTCAAGTGATGTAGCACGTTGTAGCTGGAGAAAATAAAGAGCTAAAAGATGTGCAAAGAACTGACGGAATGATGTTATACGAATTTATCACAACTTGTGTTCTTGGGCTTTAATCTAATATTCAATTCTAATGATCCATCACTGGCATTTCCTCAACTTACCATTGTACTGTAGCACATTATAAATAGGCCACCAACAATTTTCCTTGCTTGGTATTGCAACAATCTAGCTTTTGCTTATGAACATTAATTCTAGACTGACTGTTCCTTTTTTCCCCCATCCATTCCAGTCGATCTTGATGTTTCGTTTTCAAGCCATGCTGCTTTGATTTACTGACCTGACGAAGTTCACAATGCTTACTGTTTTTCATGTGTTGGTAGTAGACACGCAGTAGAACTGTGCAATGCATGTATCTTAGTGGCAAAAGTATTCCACTACTCCGTAAAATTACCAGTTTGCTGACCAGACCAACATATCCACATCAATAACAATCAACATCAAATTGTGGCCCACATTGCGACACAACTCCATTAGCACCAGATAATGGTAAACAACCAGTTATACCGACTACCGTAAATTCTAAATAGCTCATGGGCTGCTAAAATTAATTTGATAAATAAAAAAGGGGTCGGTGTAATGGTAATCGGTCAGATGTCTCTGGGTTGGGGATATGTACGGCATGACCACCATTTACTGTAATGATGCACCTTGCAATTAGTCAGCTAAGATAGTGATAGCGGGTACACATTGAATGAGTGTGTTCTGTATTACCATGTACTGTTGAATAAACGCAAGATGTTGAAGATGATCAAGCCCTGGTGTGTTTTGTGCTCACAGAACGAACAGACAGTGCCTTTGTCCACTCAGGCCGCACAAGGGGGTCTCCCGAGACAGAAGAAGATTGTCATCACATCAGAGCGCTCGTCGGACAGCCTGGATCGTAAGTGGATGTACAAACCTAGCTTCAAGGAGTTGATTGACCACGAATCATCCTTAGTAAGGTAACTGGGCGTCGTCAGAGTTGGCAAACAAGTCAACCACAAGCCCGTCCGAGGACGCACACGACGCCATCACGAGTCGGCACGGCAAGCAAGACATGAACACTGTCCGCTATGGTCTGGCAGCCGGGCGAATCGCCGCAAAGGGCACCTAGCGGGTATGAAACAAAAAACATCAGATGTCTTGAGCAAATCCTATTCACAGCTTTGCTTTTCTTACCATGAGGAGGAAGTGCCGGGCTATATGTAGACGGGTCTCGAGTGACTATGTTACCGCTTTTGTGGCGTCCAAGCATATCTTTTAAGAAAAATCATAGCGGCCTCTGGACGGTTGGGAGACCCACACTTTGCCCCTTCCCACACCACGCACGGGACATCGCGCCTTCAGGAGGAAGGGATGTTGACTGACATGTCAGATGTTCGCAATCGTCGATTTCGGACACAGTACATATGCCGGTTACTACAGTTGTGAAGATCATGCGGGGATTGTTGGCAGAAGGTTGGTTCAAATCGGATCCAGCAGTAGATGCATTCTTGGCGGTGAGGTCGGCTAGTCTCTAGATCTATTGCCCGATAGCGACCGATGAAATGGTCAAGCCAGTGGAGGAACTAGGGTCAAACGCAGTGCTTGTAGTTACCACAGAGTAGGCGGACTTACAGAAAAAAAAATACGAAGAGAAGAGAAGGGAAAGTGTGATTTTGGGAAACGACGTATCGGATTATGGTATAGAACAGTGGTTGGTGAAGGACGGAGCTGTGTCTGTTGTTACTGTATGCTCCAATAATGATGAACGAGTTGTCGTCTTTCCTTAGGTGTAGCACATGGACAGAGACTACGTGACTTTCATTGAAGAGGGTTTGAGGAGTCTGATTGTGTTTTCCAATGGAAAAGGCTATGGGCCGTACTATTGTTTTTTAACACAAATTTTATTCTATGTGTACCTTGGTGCTCTTATAGTTTAGTCACTTCCAAGAGAGTTTTTTATTTCAATTCATGTGATAAGTGGCATGCTACGCTGGCATGACTATATTCTTACACTGTACAAGTATTTAATCTTTTGCCATTTCTCACTGCAAGTGTCGTTAACTCAACTTTCCTAGCCCCCCCCCCCCCCCACCACCTCTCCATCCATCTACGGGACGGCAACTTAACCCGTTTCCTGGGCGCTCATTCTTGTTTTTCTTCCCGGTCTACTATGCCGGGGTAGGTTTCAGAGCTCGAATCGAAACGAGTGTGTGAGTTTGCTAATGTCGAGCATGTGTGAGGGAAAGGGTGTTTAGCGGTCGTTCTTGTCTGGGTGCGTCAAGTGAATGGTGTGCCCTCTCACTGATCGGTTCCTTTTAAGTGAGGTGGGTAACCGATCCTGTTTGCCAAGATCTTAAGGTAGACCAATGGCACGCTTTGTGAGGGGTTTACAGGAAGTACAATGCATTCGGGTGAAGGAACGATTGGTGTGTTCTGTGCAGTGGTCACCTGACATTGGGATTGCCAGCTCCCCGAGACTTGTGAAAGGGCTAATCTCCGGTATGACTAGATCTGTCTTGCTGGTTTTCAATGAACTGAGGCTTTGCGGAGGGCAGTAGAGGGTTAAATAGCCCTCAAAGCAATCCTAGTGGCACAAACTGATAATTGCTCCCGGCTAAAGCGCATGAATTACAGTACTACTTCTATGCGATGTGTTGCATATGTTCCTCTTGTTTTTCCCTTGTCATTCCTTTCACCAAAATTTTTTTTCCCCTTTTTGTATCTTTCGCCCTCTTTCGTTACCCCAGAGTCGTTTGTCCAGTTTCCCCCATTTTGCTTGTGGTGGTGTAGTGCCTTGTAGCGAGAACTCGTTTGTACTCATTTTGTACCTCAGGGGTTATATGAGATTTTCTTTATTCTTGCTGTCAGGAGAGTTGAGTTTGTTGTTTGGGGTTGCATTTTCGGTGGAAAGGTCTCCCTTCCATGAGGAGGCAGAGACTAATCAGTTAGTTGCCCCTGGGTTGAGGATTATGCATGGCACAACTACCTTTCTGTAACGGTGCACCTTGCAATTAGACAATTAACATAGTGGCAGCAGGTACGCATTGAATGAGCATTGCCGTGTACCGTGGAATAAACGCCAAGATGTACATTGTAAGAAGAGTCATGAGTGAGTTTTTGTCGAATTACTGGCAGTTTATAAGCAATGTCAAAACAATTCGTTTTTCGAATGACTGTATGTATAATCGCCGACTTTTCCGCGCTGGAGTAGACAAGCTATTTAAAGTTGATTTTATAAAATGTATGAAGCTTTTAGTTAATTTTTCTGCAGAAAAGCCACTATTCAGGGGGATAAAATGTGTGGATATCCTGAACGGTATAATGCTTTTAGTCACTTTCTAGCAGAAAAAATACAATTTAAAGGGGGGAGGAAGGCTGTAACCAGGTTATGTCACGATTTCTGACCTTAAAGCATTTAGGGGTGGGTTGTAGCTTCGCCAGGGCTGTTAATAGGCGATTTACGGTATTATTGATTAAATTTGTATCATGATATTAACGTTTTCCTTTTCTTTTTTAATTCTTAGTTGTCATTTCGAAGCTCTCTTTATTCTCGACTGAAAGAAAGGAAAATATTAACGATTATGAGAACTAGAAAAGGCTTTGGGCCTATCGTAGGCAGAGTGAATAGAAGCTTATTTTAAATTTACATATATCATTTTAATGACTGTGCCATACTTTACACACAGGGATGTTTTAGTTGCAGTTTGTGTAACTAGTGCCCACCATAATTCAAGTCTGGCTGCAACGCCTAAAGATCAGGCACGACTACACTAAAAATACTGTTGTTGCAATGTGGTTCCGTTTACGTAATGCACTTTGTGGCTGTTGTTGCATTTCCCCTAGAAAGTTGATTTAGACGATTTTAACACTGCAGCAATTTTGTGTACGGCTGTTGTGAACAGTTGGGATTTGGTCAGCTCTACACACTTCAAGCAGGGCTTCTAGTTACAATGGACCGACATCATTACTTCTAGCAAAGTTCACTTGATTACCAGCAGCACAGTGTTTAATTCGTCGGAATTCCATAACTATTCAAGATTCCACATTTACAATGGTTAGTTTTAGATGAATTCAAAAAACTAATTTCTTCCGTAATAATTGATCGATTTACAGCAAATTTGAGCTCAACAATACATTTGGGGCTTTCAAGCGATGTGGTAAATTTCATTCCAATCCGACCATTCGTTTGGGGGCCCAAACTACAGAAGGGCAACCAACTAACCAACCAACATTTTGCAATTTGGTGTCCGTTATATGCTACGCTTCGCTTGCTCACTCCGCCAATTATCATACATTTTTAACCCATTTGTAAAAAAAAAAATCAAGTGCGTAATACAGCTGACACTTGAGGCTTATTATGGCTATTCACTTTCATCCATTTAAATAGATTGTGAAGTAAAACAGTTGCTTCCCAAGCGTCGGCAATGATTCACTGGGAGTTAGTATCTACAATCTTTGATTTCAACACTTTCCTCGCCGGATTGGTCATGTACTTTCCATTTGACACGGATGACATCTTCGACAATATGAAAATCCAGGTATTTGTCACTTTTTCCACCTCAAAATTAGCGATTATGTCCCCCACCACGCTACAGCTGCAGAATGATAAGATTCTATTTTGAAGAATTAATAAAATTATTCAACTACATTATTTTTGTACGTACAAGGTGGATTGTCAAACCTTAAGTTCATATTCTTGTTTAATCCAAATTTTTCTACAATCAGTGGGTTTCTATCAACTGATTATAACATCTGAAGTAGAATGGCATGTGATCAGCATCATGGGACAGGTGCTACCAGACTGTATTTGCCTTCTTCATTTTGGCTATTCTTGCTTCGTATAGATATATAGTACTAAAATGTTGAACTGTTTAGGGAACATTCGTGTAACTAGTGGCCACCGTAAATCAAGTCTGGAACGCCTAAAGATCATGCACGACTACATTAAAAATACATTCAGGCTGCATACAAATTTTACCAACTGTGGTTGCAATGTGGTTCAGTTTATGTAATACACTTTGTGGCTGTTGTTGCATTTCCCCTAGAAAGTTGATTTAGAGGATTTTAACACTGCAGCAATTTTGTGTACGGCTGTCACGACAATATGAACACTGAACAGTTGGGATTTGGTCAGCTCTACACACTTCAAGCAGTGCTTCTAGTTACAAAGGACCGACAGTATTACTTCTAGCAAAACTTATCCAACCCAGTCTTCAGCGTTCTAGCTATTTAATCCCTTGCTTAACCCATCTGTTTTACAACTGTATTACTATTTTTACCGCCAGGATTTTTTGTTAACTCCAATTGCTCGTTGGCTGTCCCGATCCATTTTCGTATTGGGCTCCAGACTGAAGTGTTCCACACAACGTTAAGACTTGGTACTTATTTTCTTGACTTCTTGGTGTGTTGACTTGCCTGTTTTCTTCTTACAATTTATTGTCCTTTTTTCCGCAGGGATACGCCACTACAAATTTAAGATTGCATCTACTGGTACACAGCTTAGAATTTTAGTCTGGATGATGCACAGCTTAGAATTTACATCTACTGGTATACAGCTTAGAATTTTAGTCTTAATGATACACAGCTGTAAGGTCTTGAGCTTCCTGGCATGGTCCCTTTACGCAGAAGATGTGGCTTTATTTTATACTTTCTTTGACACGTTCCTGGACGTTGTCACTGCACAGAGAAGCTGAGGCTACCCATACACCTTTCAAATCACTGTCATCAGCAAAGTTATCACTGCATTATGTTTCAGCTATGGTGCATTCTTATTTAATGACACACTAGCAGGTTTGGATTGCTGTAGATTCCTTTTCTCATAGGTTTGGATTGCTGTAGATTCCTTTTGTCGTAGATTTGGATTGCTGTAGATTCCTTTTCTCGTAGATTTGGATTGCTGTAGATTAGTTTTCTCGTAGGTTTGAGCTACTAGTTCCTGCAATGTTTTATCGTGAACAGTTTTGTTCGTTACTTCAGTACTTCTTGCTTGGGAGTTCCAGCTCAGCAGCATCGTTCCAGTGTACATGCTTGTGCAACAGATGCATCAAAACAATTTTTGTGGCGTATTGAAAATGGATTGCCATTTTTCCTATGTTGGCTATTGCTGTGATGCGTAATCAAGCACTTATATGTCTTTGCACTGTTGCACATCGTGTGCTACTTCCTCCTGGTTACATGGTTACAGAAATTAAATTCAGTTCCACAGTACGTAGTGTTCCGATTGTTAAAAATTCCTTTGATAAATAACTGGTATATGAAGAAAGGACTATTGCTCCCAAGACAGTTTTTTTTTGGAACGCGTTACCATGGTTTTTTTTTTTTTGGGGGGGGGGGGGGGGGGTTGGCTGGCATAATATCTGTGGTTTCCTTTATTAAAAGTTTGAAGTTTGGCTAACTTGATACGGTGGCAAATGTGGTCTAATATTAAACAAACTTAGTTAATACAGCAGTGGATTGACTCTTCACGACGACTGGAACAGGACTCCTATTTCCTGATGGTAATCTCCATCCTTGAAGACATTTTCAGTAACGTTCGTCCAGTTTATGAATTATATTGTGCCTGTTGATACGAAACCTGCTTCTCTCCATGGTTTGATTTACAAATACAGGGTAAAAAACTACAAATACTTTTTTTTTGGCTGAACGAGTCAATTTATATATGCTTGATTGTGGTTAATTAGGACTGCAGCAAATATTAAGATGCCCGCTTGAGTCTCAGACAAAGTATTAGCATTACTGAAATTGCTGCCGTCAGATCTCATTCTCGTAGCTGTTGGTATCTTTGTCGTACGGTTGTTGTTGTTGTCACAACGATGAAATACCTGCAAGCTTTTCGAATAATTCTGAGTGGTACAGCAAGGCAAACATACAGTACCATTTCTTTACGATTAAGTGACATTAACGCAAGCACTTCAGTTACTGTCTCTAACCGTATGTTACGTAAACTAATTTATGAAAAGAACTGTTAGGAAACTACACAACTATTAAGTCCACAGTGAATTAAGTTACACTATGTGGCACTCAATTGTCAGGTAACATACAAGCTGAAGTACATAAAATGCATTAAAAAAAAAGGATTCTGTCATGAAAAATTTCAAATTATAATTTGTAACAGCCAGGTTTTTGGACTGCAGCATCATAAACTGCCATAAGGAATATGCATAGAAAGGTGCAGTGGGGGGGGGGGGGGGAAAGATAATTGTCTAACTATCCAACTAATATCAAAGAAAGTTGGGGGAAACACAATGCCAGTAATAAGCACTAGTACTATAAAGCAATTCACCAGCAAAAGTTTAGCAACTCTGTGCAACAAGGCTTTTCTTACAAGTAAAGGTCAGAATGGCTGATGCCACCTTTACACAACCCTCCGATTATTAAGGAAAACCTAACAGTAAATTATCCAACCCAAGTGAAATTTCAGTAATCTAATGGGTAGGCTTACTAATGCAGTGTGTCCTTGAATTTCTCTTGTTAGCGTCCAGTAAAATGCAACTACTACCTGTAGTATAAAAAGGGAACTAGCTTCAACACGGTTTGCTGGTGTAGCTTTAATTTTCAAATGCATGCTAATTTCTTCAACTTTGCTGTCTTACGATTTAGAGAAGTTGTCCATTGGTTAACTTATGTTTATAATTTATGCAGCAGCTTCATACTGAATTCTGAGATAGAAGATAGAAGCTCAGAATTATTTGTTAAGTTGCTGAATAATCAGAGCAAATAAGGAGGACTTCTTTGTTTACTCTCATGGTTGGAACCATAACGCGATACAGCAAATCAGTAAAGCGCAACGTATAGCCGAATTGTGCTCCTTACGTGGGACATGTTACTGCGGCGGAGTCTTTTCATTTGATTGTGTTGAGCAGTATTTGAAATCAACTGAAAGTGCGTGTTGTCTGTAGCGGTTTACTTGAAGTACAACGTAGGTCGGAATTAATAAATAAACAACAAGACTAAGTTGGCCACATCATCACAGTTGGCACACATACTTTTGATCCCCGCCATCCCTGAACTGGAGTTGTAAACTGCAACTGTCCATCTCTCCGCCCAGAATGTTACAGGCTCTTCACAATTTCAACTCTGTAACAGACCATCAGTACATCTGGCTCCTGCGTCATCATTTTCACTGGCTGTTGATGGGATGAGAGATGGCAATGATGGCTTTAAGCCCTAGTGAGTCTTTCTCATTTTTTTTTTATTTTTTCACCCAAACACACAGTGTATGCATTTAAGAAAATAATTTTTGCGTATGCCTTACAATAATTCTTACTACGCTGCACAGGCAATGTTTGGATTACTATGGCCTAGCCGTTGCTTCCAGGCAATAGGACTTACCCCAACACGGTTTCAAACTTCCTGTCTATTTCTGCCCGATGGCAAAAATAAGAATGATTTCGTTTGTTATATTGATGTAGGGCCGTGGATATTTGGTTTGCACCTTTTAACGACAAATCAATCTGACCACGAATTTCTGAACCGTGTTGATCCCACTGTGTATTTCTATGGTTTCGTGACGAACTCAAAGTGGTGATCAGCTGAGGCTTAAAAGGTAATGTTTGTTTACTCCTTGATTAATGAATGAAATCTGTTCCAGTTTTGTTGCGCTTGCAAGTATTTTTGTGTTGGCTGCATTCTTGCTTGTCATACCTACATAAATTTTTAAACTGCGATTGCTGACAGGTCACGGGGTGTCTCCGTGTTGTTTGACGTGTTTCCGGCCGAAGGCCATAGCACCGGATATCTCTATACCACTGGAAGTACTTCTCTTGGCTGCATTTATGCAGTTAAACCTCTTTAATATGAACTTTTAAGTCTTATTAGCCATAGCCTAGTTCTCATTAAACGGAAGAGAGAAATCGGACTGCAGCTTTAAAATAATGTAGCCTACCGGTACACTGTATTCTCTTTTCATTCCACCTTGACCTTCGCACTTGCGCAAACGGAAGAAACTGTAATCACTTCCCAAGACAGAGTCGATCAATGTTTTGCATGGAACGATTGAAACTAAATTCAAGGGGGGAATGAAAACGGAAGAGGAGAAGCCATTACGAACAGCAATTCGTAAAAATAGGCTGGAATTATATAAATCTTTGTTCGTCTTAACTGTACATTCGTATTAACAGAGTTCATCTTAACTGTATATATTTAATGCTGACTGAATAGCTGACCAACTAAAATCTTGAAAAAAGTTCTTATTAAGCAGGGATTCTTCTAATCAGAGTGTTTATTAAAGAGGCTATACTGTGGTTGCTAAACCATCAAGTACATCTCTTGGCTGCATTTATATTCTCTTTGAAGCTGCCAATTGTTGTTACCAACATATTTAACAGCATTAATTGTCATTAAACTTGCAGTGTTGTTGCAGTACTTCTGAATGAATCCATTGTTGTTAAACCTGCTTGTACTTCTCTTGGATGCATTCATTGTTGTCAAATCTACATATAGTTCTCTTGGATGCATTCACAGCTTTTTAAACATACATGTAGTTCTCTTGGCTGCATCAAATGTTGTTAAACATAAATGTATTTCTCTTGGCTGCACCAGCTGTTTTTAAACATACATGTACTTGTCTTGGCTGCATTCATTCTTGTTAATCCTGTACGTACATCTCTCGGCTGCTTTCATTCTCATAAAACCTGCACTTGGCTACAGTCATACTTGCAAAACCTGTATTTACTTCTTCTCTTGGCAGCATTCATTCTTGTAAATCTGTATGTACTTCTTGTGGCTGCATTCTTTCTTGCAATACCTGCATTCATTTGTTCATGCAAAATCTGCATGCATTTGTCCTGGCCACAATCATTTTAAACTTGTATATACATAGCTTGGCTGCACTTTTCCTTGCTAAACTTGATGTACTTCTCTTGGCTGCAATTTTGCTTGCTAAACTTGATGTACTTCGCTTGGCCGCATTCATTTTAACTTGCATGTACTTCTCTTGGCTGCACTTTTGCTTGCTAAACTTGATGTACTTC
>JAHWFP010011056.1:0-12666 GCA_023313725.1 Lithobius niger | reverse complement strand
TGTACTTCTCTTGGCTGCACTTTTGCTTGCTAAACTTGATGTACTTCTCTTGGCCGCATTCATTTTAACTTGCATGTACTTCTCTTGGCTGCACGTCTGCTTGCTAAACTTGCAAGCACTTTACTTCTCGCGGCTGCATTCATTTTTTTTTTGTTAAACCTGCATCTACTATTCCTGGCTGCATTCATTCTTGCAAAACCTGAAAACTTCTCGTGACTGTATTCATTTTACACCTTCTTGTACTTCTCTTGGCTGTACTCTTCCTGCAGAACCTACATGATTCTTAATCTCCAACTTTTTTGGGTTATTGTTGCCCAGCAGTTGTAATGTAATTAAAATGATATAAGCTGGTTCAACGCTATATGAAACAATAACTATGCCAGTACGCGATACTGACAGTTCCATGCAACGTTGGAAGAAGAAAATGGTGTGGTAGCATTTTACCTTTACACACCTATCAACATTGTGTGCGAACCTTTTTTAGTCTTGATCATTTGGGACATTTAAATTTTTCAAGGAGATATCTGTGTGAGTGATTGAATAATTATGCTCTTCCATAAGCTGTTTGGGTGCCAACATGTTAATGCCTCCACGGATTGTTCACACTCCAGCCATGCATTGTATTCATATCTGCTTGCTATTGTGGCAAAGAACATTTACCTAGCTACACCTCTCCAGCTGTCTTAAGTGACACCTCACTATCTCTTACTATGGTAGGCTCCCACATCGCACAAGGCAACGGGTAACCGATACAGCCTGGACGGTTAACATGACGGCAGCAGGTAGCTGTGCCACTGAACAATTTGATCATTGCCTCATTTTGTAATTCACAGTTGAATGTATTAACACCTTATACTATAGAAGAACTTAGTACAGACGAAAGTTTATTAAACGAACGTATAAAGTCGAGTCTTCGTTCTGTAATGTCGTTGTTTCACTCATTGCAAAAAAAAAACTTCTTTATGCATTTATTTGTCAATCATCTAGGACGACTCCAACACCGAAAATGTTGACGAGTTGCCGAATTGAGAAGGTAATCTTAAAGTTGACTGAAACCACGAAATTCAATATGCCTTCATACTGATGACAGTTACCAAATCACCCCACTTCAATGAGGTTTAAAAAAAGCAATCCAGTTATGCTTCAGTAATAACAAAAGTGGGAGAAGTCTTACGCAACAACCAAAGACAATCGTATCATTTAAGACTGAATCTAACCGAATATTGTAAAACAAAAGCCTTTGCTAAGCCAAAGTGAAAGCAAAGCGGCAAGAACCATTCATTAGCTCACAATTTAATTAAAAAAACCAAACCATAATCAATTGTAGTTGCCTAATCGACATACTATCTTCAAATTCAGACTTTGGTACCAAATTGTCACCTTCATCACTTGTGTTTTTCACGTCTACTAGACCAGCAGTCCACTGTACCTCCAAACAGCCCAAATAATTGGTAAACAAAATCTCACAACTGACAGAAAACTCCAGTCATCCCATGCGACGTCCAAAATAAAATTACGGCTCCTAATGCCTCACGTAGTTTGCCTTTTGATTTATTTGAGGAATATGGGATTTGGTCAATGCAGAACTTGGTTCTTCAACAGCAAGTACGATTTCATTGGTGAATTCCTGTTATAAGCGAAGTATTATGATTGATATTATTTGCCAGGTTCTTTTCCCCAAAATCATCAACGTATTAACACTAGCAGCTTTTAGCTTTTTCCAATCATATTATAATTTTCACGTAGTTCAAAACTAATTCTGTCAACCTTCATACCAAAACTATGATTAGGTTGGAAAATTGTGAAAATGGCACCATAACCTGAAGATAGCCTTGGCGTCGGCAACGATATAATTAACTCATGCATTCAGCGAAACAACGTAAGGCCCCTTCCTTCATGCAGCTATCTTGTAATACAATAAAACATCTTCTCTGTGGCAGGAGGGTTGTAGGGGAACAAGTCTACAACTCAAACCGCAAAGACATTCTTTGCTTTTTTCCCCTGGCACAATCAACTTAAAAATATAGATATTTCTCAGGAAGAAACAAATATGAGGTGACATGGGTGAAGCAGTTGGTCAAATAGCTGATGTGGCCAATTTTGCTTAGGTGAATCATGGTGTGATCCAACTATGATCTTGCTATAATGGTACCTGGTCTCCCGGAGTGGTGGCATATCTATTCCGACTGGTACAGGTCTGATTTCTCGAGGTGGGCTCCGTTTCCTACGAATATCCGGTGGAGTCATCGATCTTTTCTTCAAACCCATAGCTGGTTTCATAGAGACTGGTGACATCTTTTGTGGAGACAGTTTCCTAGGAGGAGGGGTCATACTGTGTCGTCTTGCTATTGGACTCCGTGAGTGCTTGTAGTCTGTTCTATAATTATAAAAGAAAAAAAATATATTTTGAAGAGTAAATTATCAATTACTGAAAGAAAATTCCTCATATTTAAAGATCGTTTTTATTTCTACTAAGTTCAGTGAAAATCCACGATTTTGACAATTTGAGGCCTGTTGCTGGATCAGTTCAAAGCACAGTGGACTGCTTTCAATGATGCCGACTCACGTACGTTGTCAATTTAAACCACAATAATTGAGTATTAAAAACATACAACAATAAAAAACACAACACTACTGTAGATTTATTTATTACTCCCCACCCCACCAACTAATGTCGTCGTTAAAACTGATGTAGCTTTCTCCAATTGTGAGCATCTTAAAAAGCACATACAATTAATTTTTTCATGTTAAAAGTAAGTAAATTCTTTTACTTACTTAAAAAAATTAGTAATGTTTCGCTGGCAGCATTTTTCTAATTTGCCAGCAATTACAAATTCACTGTCTGTTGGTTCCTTCTTCTCGTTGCTACCTCTCCTGTATGTGACCGTCTCTTGGCGGCGAAAGGTTTTTTGTTTGAACAATTTGCCTCTGTGATAATCAAACGCTTCCTTGCAAACATCTGTATGGTGTACGTTTCAATCGCTCGCCTGATCTTTTTGTTTCTTTCTTGAAAAATAATTTCCTGTTTGTTCCAATGCAGAATATGACCCATGTCAATTCTGTGCACGGCCAATGCGTACATGACGTCAATGGGTCTAGACAGCATACTGATGTCATTCCAGCTTTTCCTGAATTCTTTTTCCCGTGGGCCCAATTAAACAATTGCCACACGACTTGTCTGAACAGTTAGATTCATAGTGGCGGAAGAGCGCTACATCCATGGAAAATTTAAATTTACCAATTATGACTACCACAGAGAGATACGCAATCTGACGATTCAAATAGAAGCCATCCCCTCTTGATATGCTTGTGCAAAGGAACCAACTAGATGTACCTTCAGCTATTATCAAAAGCGAACTCAAACCACCCAAACACTGCCACACTTCCTGCCACCTGTTTTCCACAAAAATTAATATTATGAATTTGGAAATAAGCAGATTACAGTACCACACCTCCGGGGAAGTTTCAAAAAGCAATGGAAGAAAAATTCAGGGAAAATGAATACCCTGAAAAGTTCATTAAAAAAGCCATGAAAGAAGAAGACGAACAAGAAAAGGGAATTTACCAAAACCACAGCACTTCCTTTTTATAAGGAACCCTCCATACCAAATTCAAAGAATTCTACATAAGAGCTGGTATCCGGACCTTTTTTAGGCTTCCACAGCCCATTCATACCAAATACCGGGGGGAAAAAGAAAGAGACCCACTGTCAATTACAAGGGTGAAACTAATACGGTTTCAGCAAGCAAAACAGTAGAAACTTCTAGTTTGGGGCTGCATTCAACTGAATGGCACACCTGGGCCTAGGCCTATTTATACCTATTGATCATGTAATATCAATTAGCGCTCACCCACAAAGATCTCTAGACAGACTGTTTCGCCCTTGTTTGGGCTCGTCTGTAGAGAATACTTTGTGGATGAGAGCTAGGCTTGCTAGGGCAAATGACAAGGGCGAAACGAATATGGTTTCAGCAAGCGAAATAGCAGAAACGTCTGCTTGTTTGGGGCCCTGCATTCTACTGAATGGTAGACACCCGGGCCTAGGCCTATTTTTACCAATTGATCATTTAATAGCAATTAGCTCTCACCCACAAAGATCTCTCGACAAGACTGTTTCGCCCTTGTGTGGGCTCATCAGTAGAGAATACTTTGTGGATTTGAGCCAGTATTCTCTAAAGTGTTGAGCCCACTTTAGAGAATACTGATGAGCCCAAACAAGGGTGAAACTGTCTGTCTAGAGATCGTTGTGGGTGAGAGCTAATTGATATTACATGATCGATTGGTAAAAATAGGCCCGGGTGTCTGCCATTAAGTTGAATGCAGCCCTAAACAAGCAGAAGTTTCTGCTATTTTGCTTGCTGAAACCGTATTTGTTTCGCCCTTGTCATTTGCTCTAGCAAGCCTAGCTCTTATCCACAAAGTATTCTCTACTGACGAGACCAAACAAGGGCGAAACAGTCTGTCTAGTCACAATAAAAGTAAATGCACCGTGGGAAGATAATGTGTACTTGGATCAACTGTGCTATATACAGGATGCCCGAACAGTCCCTTGTACCCCATCAAAAGGCATACAGTCTTGAGATTACACACTTGACATATGGGAACAACATTTGTCCAGGGTTCATACTCGTATA
The DNA here is from genome assembly GCA_023313725.1 of Lithobius niger. NCBI lineage: Eukaryota > Metazoa > Arthropoda > Chilopoda > Lithobiomorpha > Lithobiidae > Lithobius > Lithobius niger. Next base: position 8,032 of record JAHWFP010011056.1, on the reverse strand, counting down.
TGAAAATGAATATCCCTGGCTATCACTGATTTTCCCTGACCTTTTTTTTTTTTTAAATTTTTCAATAAAACAGTCAACTGCTAACTCTGCATGCCTGGCATTGTAACTCTACCTGGATGGCAGCTGAAAATTTTTCTCATTTTTTTTTTAAGTGGACAAGAAGGTAGTAAGTCGCAAAGCGAGTGGAACTTAAGAGACCACGGGTCATTACAAGAACAAAATTCTAAAAAATGAAAAAAAAAGGTTTAAAAAAAATTCATTCTAAAAACAAATATCCCTGACTATTACTGACTTTTCACCAATTTTTCATTTTTTCCATGACTTTCCCTGACCGTATTTCATATCCCTAACTATCCCTGACTTTCCAGGTCGGTATGAACCCTGTTGTCCCTAGAATGGGGAAAACTTCTTGAGCTTGACAAGGGGTCCCATAACCAGCTCACTCACCTCCACACAACCCCCCCCCCCAAAAAAAAATGCTGTTCCTTTGAGAAAGAGACCTGCGGTTTTAGTTAGGGAAATGTGCGCATTGCTAAGCCAAGGTGGTTAGCGAAAACAACATGTAAATCGGATAACGGGGTGCGTTCTCCATCATCCTGAATTAGTACTCCCCTCCCCCTAGATGACGACTTTCGGGCAGAGATGCTAGAAAATGCTGGAAAGTCCTCATTTGTGGTTAAACGACAATCCTGTAAAATGGGGCCAACAGCAGTAACTCATTGGTTCTGTGCTCATTGAAGGGGACCATAGGACCATTCATAAAGGATGTAACGCTTTTTTTGGCCAACTTTAACCCCCTCACTTCCCATCGTCATTTTGTCACCCCTACTCATACCCCCTGAAAAAGTATGTCCCCATACTGATCTCACCCCCCCCCCCCCCCCCCCCTATTTTGTGCTGGGAGTGCAATTCTGTGGGCCTGAACAAAACTCTTAAAAATAGCTTGCTTTGTCTGTCATCAACCAGTTCAAAATGACAAGTCACAAAAAAAGGGAAAAGGAAAGGTAAACAGTCAAATTAATGTCCTTTTCCACTGCTAAGGTTATTAGAACAGAGAGGGCCATCTTTGCTAGGAAATACCTATTATCTTTTACATGATACAGTCGACATGAGCACAAGTGCATTTTGGGGGCCTTCTCTTCTAGAGTGCATTGGAGGGGGGGGGGAAGAGAACAGGATTGAGGCCACTAAGTAACATTGCTGAGGAAGTTGCTTAACTAAGGAGGGATGTTCGGCAGTACGGACAGTTGGCAGGACATAGTTTTTGGACTAAATCCTAACATCTACCTACTGACAACAAGTGGCAATTTCAAAAAAACGTTAATTTTATGTAGCTTTCAAAACAATATTGTAATACCTTTTCAAGTTGTCACACTGCCACTCGCAGAGTTTTTAAGTAAAATGTAAATACACCCAACACATTCATGTAGCCGGAAAGTGTTTTAAGGAAAACGGAGGTAGCATCTCAGTTGGCTTTCTTTTGAATTGTAACTAATGCCCTCGGCAACAGTGCAAATCATCCGAATGGTGCTTTCGGCATGATGTTTCGGCAGCCATACTGTAAAGCCTCATATCTTTTTTCTCTCAAAATCAGGTCGATAACTTAACAACCCTTTGCAAGGAGTTGAGCCCCCCCCCCCCCCCAAGAAACAATGCTATGACGTCAGATGATTGTCTTTTGAGTTAACGCACACTTTAGAAATGGCAAAGTTGCTGTTCAGTTTAGGAAAGTACTGAGGCTATCTCGTTGTCATTTCCTCCATTTCAGACCTTCCAGGCACTAGCGACGGCTCATATTGTGGATGGAAAAAAAAAATGGTAAAAAAAGGGAACCTTCAACTCACGCCTTTCCCAACCTAACATTCAGAATGAGCTGTTCCTTAAATTCCACCTAATTCCCAGAATACTGACAGGTTCAAACAGAAGCAGTATTACAGCCCCTAAGGTAACCTGTCACCCGAGCACATCATTTATCCACAGTTAAGAGCATAAAATGTTTTTCTTTACATAAAATATAAAAATACAAAGGTGTGACATCACATTTTTGAGAGCCTCCCCCCCCCCCCATCACATTTTGTCACACTGAAGTATCCCCCCCCCCCGAGCATGATGTAATTTGTGAATGGTCCCCGTGTTGAAGTCAAACCAATTTGCTAGAGCCCCCCACGCCATTAAATTTTTGCCTTCCTTTGACGTAAAAGTAGCAATAGACGAAATGTGAGGCAGCAATCTTTCAAAAGGTTTGAGTGCAAATAACTTAACTACATAAGCATTTATACATAAACTAGCAGCTTCGCTCGCTCCGTTGACGTCGTAGCGCTTCGCTCGAGTAGTCCAGTCAAATTATTTCAAAATATGGCTCAACCTAGAACGAATTGCAAAAGTATTGGGGCCAAGTTATTCTAGACAAAAATTTGCTAAAAACAATAGGTTATAAGAAAGTGCACAACTGTCAATCCGCTAATTTATTCTTTTTTGACGTCTGTATGACGTATTTTGGATGTATGGCAGTACTGTGGGCTTACTACGGTTCTGACGACTTTAGCATTTGAAGTTCTAATTACGTTTGAAGCCCTTTACGTAAGCTGAAAATTGGCATAAACCCTACCCTTTATCTACAATAGGTAAAAAGTTGTGCTCTATACAATTTTGATGTATTTTCCATTTTTCTATGTGTGGCTTCGCTGCAGGCCAAGGACGGGTCTGACGGCATTGACAGTCCCTATGTCTTTTGAAGACCATTATACGAGCTAAAAAAATGGCACAAATCCTATCCCTCTGTCTACAATTGAAAAAAGTAACGTCATGACGAGTTGTACGGTAGGCTTCACTGTGATGCAATCAACGTCTTACTCCTTAACCATCTACAAATCGAAAGCATGTTTAGTGGAAATTTTCAGCAATTTTCTAGATGGGAATTGCGATACAGAAGTTTTACATAAAAGCAACCCTTGACCCCAAAAATTGTATTTTAATTATATTACACTTAATTTGCATGCACTTCTTATTTATAATTGGTGATTTTCGATTCAAAGTGCTCTGGTGTGCTCTCTTTGGAAAGTTTGTGATATTTTTTCATCAATGCTAATCAAAAATTATTTAGCTTCAATAGGGGCTGTCCTATGCCCGTTTGTTTAAGGATGATGTGGTAATGGAATTGCGACGCAAGCGTATGACAATTTTAGAATTCAAAGTGCTCTGGTGAACTCTCTAATAAGCCTAGGTAAACATACTTAAGCTCTTTGGAATGTGGTGGTGTATTCTGCCCACCAATTCTAACTCTTTTGAAAGGTCTACTTCAAGATAGCAATTTAATACTCTGTTGGGTGCTTGGTAGATAGTTAAGTATATTACATGAAATATATGGTATTGATAATAGTAACACTCAAATAATATCCATACATTCAAAGTACCGACTCGTTCATTTCACACCCATCTCCACCATCGATTTCAGGATTTTCAGAATTGCAACAACTATTCCGTGGCATTCTGAACATGCTGTCATACAAAGCAATCCTTGTTTTTTACAAGTGAATTGCATCGTTGCACACTGACTTGTGCACCCGTGATGATTTAATTGGAGACGGTTTTGTTCGCCTTCATTTTCCATCCCCATAGAAAGGGGATTAGCTCAACTCCTAACTAAGTCTGAATGTGATGATGAATCCTGAAACAGTGAAGTGGGCGGCAATGTCTCACATGCACAACTAATTTAATTAGCTTACTGGTGAACTTGAAAAGGACATTCAAATGCGACATTAAAGCCATTGCACAACAACTCAGAACCTGTCACAGAAACTATTCGTTTTGCTCATGCCTTTCTAGGTTGTGACACAACCTCCAAGGTGTTTTCAATAGGGAAGGGTGAGATGGTAAAGATGCTCAAAAGTGTTGACTTTCATCATGAAGCATCAGCAGCATTTGCAAATTCGCATTCGCACGTTCATCAGCACGCTATCCAAGTTAGCAGTTCATCTGAAACCTTCTTCTGATGCATGCTCATTTCAATGTTTAAGGGATTATCATCAAATTCAGATTTGGTTAGGAGTTAAGCTATGCCCCCCCCCCCCTCAATGGGGATAGAAAGTGAAGGTGGATAAACTGTCTCCACTATTAAATCATCACAGCTAACGGTCCTGCATATCCCCTTCAGTGAATAACGTGCGGGTGCACATCAACAAATCAGTGGGCAACGATGCAATGCACTTGTAAAAAACGAAGGACAGTATGTTCGGAATGCCTGTTGCAAATCTGAGAATCCTGAAATCAATGGTGAAGAGGAGTCTGAACTTTGAATTTATGGATATTATTTGACTGTTACTATTATCAAAATCAAATATTTCATGTAAATGTAACAAACTTTGCTATCTACCTACCATGCACCCAACAGAGTATTAAATTGTTATCTTAAGACCTAATCTTTTATATTTTTGAACTGAAAATATCTCCACCTTTCAAAAGAATCAGAATTAATCTTTCAACTAATGGAAAGATTACATCACAAAATTTCCATAAAGCCTAAGTATGTCTATCAGGTTTATAAGAGAGCTCACCAGAGCACTTTGAATTCGAAAATTACCATGTTATCGCTGCAATTCCATTACCACATCATCTTTATTAAACACGCATAGGACAGCACACCTATTGCAGCTAAATAATTGTGATTAGCGTTGATAGAAAGAATACATCAAAACGTTCCAAAGAGCTTATGTCTGTCTGTCTAGGGTTATTAGAGCGCTTCTGGACCACTTTGAATCGAAAATCACCAATTATAAATACGTAGCGTATGCTAATTAATTATACTTAAAATACGATTTCTGGGGTCAAGGGTTGCTTTTATGTAAAACTTGTGCATCACAATTCCAATCCAGAATTGCGTGCCGAAAAATTTTCATTAAACATTATGCTTTCGATTTGCTGTTGGTTAATGATTTACAGACATTGACTGCATCGCAGTGAAGCCTATCCTACAATACACTGTATAAATGGTTTAACTTGTCATAACGGTAACTTTTTTCTATTGTAGATAGGGGTAAGGATTGCGCCTTTTAGTACCTCACAAAATGGTCTTCAAAAGAAGAGACTGTCAATGCTGTCACATCCGTCCTTGCCCTGCAGTGAACCACACGTCCAAACATGTCAAAAAATTGAAAATTCGTCAAAACTCTACAAGAGACGTAACTTTTTACCTATAGTAGATAGAAAAGTAGGGTTTACGCCATTCTTTAGTTTATGTAAAGGGTGTCAAACGTAATTAGGACTGTTAAAGTCCTCAAACCCGTAGTAAGCCCACAGTACTTCCATACGTTCAAACTACGCCAAAAAGACGTAAAAATAAGAATGAATTAGCGGACTGACAGGGTAGACTTCGTTCCACCATTTGTTGGGGACTTTTTTCTGTCCTGAATCAGTTGGCCCCAATTCTGTTGTAATTTGTTATAGGTACATCATTAATTTGACTGGGCTAGAGGTTCCTTATTGCCGCACCTTTTAAAATAAAGTTTATATTACCACATATTTTGTCACTATACTTGGAATGCCTGTATTCTGCATGTGTCTGTGGGATCTATGCTCAAGGATATTTCTTGCTGCAATGCTTCAGCTCATAAACTAGTTGGCCTATAAAATATGACTGTTCTTGTATTAATGTCATCCCAAAGTTGTAATGCTTCAGCTCAAACTACTGTAATGCTTGTTGTAATTGCTTTAACTCAAACTAGTTGGCCTATAAAATATGACTGTTCTTGTATTGATGTCATCCCAGAGTTCTAATGTTCATATTCTGTATCTACCTGTTGGATTTTTTTGCTGGGGCTAACAATCTTTTATCTGACGTAGAAAGTTGGCCATTATCACTATGAATAAATTCTTAGTCTATTATACTTACTAACTGTATTTAGGAAAAAATGGTATTCATCATCTACGTCGTCGTCTTTCTGCATTGGCCTGAACCAGGCCAGAACTGTCAGAGACAGGAGGGAAGACACGTGATTCCCACCCCAGTCGGCCTTGGCTTGAAGCCGCCATCTTCTTTCTGCCATTGGCCTGAACTGGCGTTGAGGCAAGACACGCGATTTCTACCCCAGTCAGCCTTGACTTGAAGAAGCCATCTATAGATTTTTACCCTAGTGGTATTGACTTGAAGAAGCCATTAACGTCTTTTTCTTTCTGCCATTGGCCTGAACTGGCATTGAGCCAGGATGCGAGACACTTTTCTGCCCCAGTCGGCTTTGACGTTGAAGCCATCTACCGATTTTTACTCCATTTGGCCTTGAGTTGAAGAAGCCATCTACGTAATCTTATTTCTGCCATTGGCCAACTGGCTTTGAGCCAGGAGGCGATATACGCGATTTCTGCCCCCGTCGGCCTTGACTTGAAGCCATATATCCTCCCCTTTACAAGGTGGTTGGTTTCAACGCTTTTGCACGCGAGTTGCTGCAAGCCTGGACTAATCAAGGCAAGAGTGATGCTTTTCACACCATTTATTATATAGAAAATTTGAGACACTGAAATGAAACTAAATTTTTGATATACTTAATACTTGAAACATAAATTTTACACCCACGGATTAAAAAAGAAGGTAGGGATTCGCCTCTGATAACAATACTGAGATTTCTTAACTCCATCAAATATCAATCAGATCAACTTTCTTCTTTTCTTGATATTCATTTCGCAACCTGATCCGAGTGAACAGACATAAAAAGTAAATGTAAACCCATGGATTAAAAAAAGAAGGTTGGTATTTATCTCTTGAGCTGCCAAGTGTAAGCAACGCCACAGCCAAACACCAGGAACCAATCCCTTTTATAATTTGTGCGAGTTTATGTGGGCTTTTTTTCTCTCAATTAATTCAAGATTTTTACTTTACATCCTACTCTGTACATTTTAGCCTTTTTTTCTGCCTTGATTCAATTAGGTGTCATTCTTTCATTACCTCGTTCTCCTTTCTTTACTTCTGGATCTCCCCTCTCCCACACTTTACATGGGTTTTTTGTTTCATTTATTTAATTTTTTTTTTTAAATTTACACCCTGTTCTGTACGTTTTACCAGTTTTCTGCATTCACTTAATTAGGTCCCATTCTTCCATTGCCCCGTTCTCCTCACTACACTCTCTGGATCACTTCCTCCCACACACAGCACTTTACTTGGGTTTTCTTTTATCATGTATTTTAATAATTTTAACTGGAGGCCTACGTCAAGCTTTGTACGTTTTAGCAGTAAATAGTCTAGGAAAAGAATTCAGAAAAGGCCTTAGTTTAGGAGTTAAAGGCATTTTTTAGTAGAAGTGGTAACTAATTTTTTTCCGAACAAGAAACACATGAAGAAGCTAGATATAAACGTTACCAAATTTTCATTGCATTTTTAAGACCGGAAATGAGCCGCCATCTTGAAAAAATGACGGCGTTGATAGGTTTTATAATAATTTTAATATCTCGGCTTCTATCAAGCCGTTTTTCTTTTTCTTTAGACCAAATTAAAAGATTTGAAACGTACTATCTTTCATTACTGAATAATTACTTCGATATTTTTACTAGTTTACTCACAGATTTAACGGAAAGACAAAAAAAATGCATGTTTTTGTAATTAATTTCGCTATAAACATTAATAACCCAGTAATGCTTAGATTAGCCGTTTTAACGTTTGTAGATGTTTTGAAGTACAAAGTATTACCTTTAATTTGGTATATAGAACATCCAATTTGGTCCAATAGAAGTGGAGTAATTGATGGTCAAGTGAAGTAATGTATGTTGCTAACACAATCAGTCATACTAGCTGGAGTGATTGTTGGAATTCCCCGTTATCTTTGTGAAAGGGACCTTTTGACTAGGATATGCCAACGTGCGCTTGCCAGGGGTCAGTCTGACCTTTTGGCCTGTATTCTCTTGGATTATGTGGCTTTGTCGTAAGGTGGTTGTGACTTGCCTCCCTCTTCAGGTATGAGGGATTAGGGTTTCTCGGGTCCTGTGTTGGTCAGCCCACCGGCCCCTTGGCTCTGGTGCTCTTCTGCTGCAGCAGCTCATGTCATCTAAT